>RJWJ010001208.1:0-143626 GCA_004363605.1 Indri indri | reverse complement strand
TAATTTCTTTCTTTTTTTTTTTTAGTAGAGACGGGGTCTCGCTCTTGCTCAGGCTGGTCTTGAACTCCTGAGCTCAAACAATCCGCCCGCCTCAGCCTCGCAGAGTGCTAGGATTACAGGCGTGAGCCACCACGCCCGGCCTCCACGTTCTTCTTGATTCCATTGTTCTGAGGAGATCAGAGATAATTATTATCTTTGCTCCTCTATGGGCAAAGTGTTTTTTTCCTCTGGCTTCTTTCAGGGTTTTTTGTTTCTCTCTTAATTTTCTGCAATTTAAATATGATATGCCTAGGTGTATTTGAGGGGACATTTTTCTTAGTTTTCTCCTGGATCTGGTTTGGTCTGACATTCATTTGGGCAAGTTCTCAGTCCTTATTGCTTCAAATATATCTTCTCCTTTTTCACTCAGCATAATTATTTTGAGATTCATTGATCTGTGGTGTGTATTAATAGTTCTTTCTGTTGCTGGGTAGTATTCTATTGTAATGATACACACAATTTGTTTATCTACTCCCCTTACAAGCATTTGGGTTGTTTCTCTTTTTTATCTATTACAAATAAACTTACTATGAACATTTGTTTAGAAGTCTTTGTATGAACATGTGCTTTCCTTTCTCTTGGGTAAATACCTAGTAGTGAATTGCTGGACCATATGGTATGTGCATGTTTAACTTTTTAAGAAACTGCCCAACTGTTTTCCAAATTGGTTGTGCCATTTTACATTCTCATCAGCAGGATACAAGAATTCCAGTTTTTGCACATTCTCACCAATATTTTGTATTTTGTATAGCATTTTAATAAAAGCAATATCTCTTTGTGATTTTAATTTGCATTTCTGTAATGACTAATGATGTTGACCATCTTTTCATGATCTTCTTATCAATCCATATATCATCTTTAGGGAAATGTCTTTTCAAATATTTTTTGCCATTCTTTTTTTAAATTGTTTTCTTGAGTTTTCAGAGTTCTTTAGATGTTGTCGATACAAGTTCTTTTGCGTTTTCATTCTCTTAGTGTTTTTGAAGAGCTCAAGTTTTTGTTTTGATGATGTCCAATTTTCCAATTTATTCTTTTATGGATCTTGGTTTTGATGTTGTATCTAAAAAATCTCTATCCCATTGTCACATAGTTTTTCTTGTACCTCCTAGAAGTTTTATAGTTTTAAGTTTCACAATTATTAACACATCCACTGAAAAGGAATTTCTTTTGAAAAGGAAAGAGATTTTATTCCACTGAACAGTGTGCAAATCTGGGAGAGGCATCCTTCAGTACAAAACAGAGGTGCATTCAGAGAGAACAAAGAGAGGGTTTATCAGTTTATCTTTTATCAAGTTCTTGTCTGTGTTCCCACTCTGGTCGTCTTACGCAAAGGAGGCATGCAAATTTGCTTGGTCCTGATTGGTTGGTGCTTTTTGAGTTCTGATGTTTTGACACATGTCACAGTCTCTATTGGTTGATTTAGGCAGCATAAACAAGAACAGACAACTATGAAAGTCTCAAAGTTAAGCAAATAGGGAGATTTTCCAGGAATACAGAGTACATTTGTAACCTCCAGTCAGCAAATGGCCACTAAACTCTAGTTTGAATTCAGGCCCCATTTTGAAGGATTGGCTCTTTCAGGGTTCACATGTATAAATACACAGTCATATTTTGACTTAATATTTGTATATAATGTAAGGTTCATTAATTTTTCTCACCGGTATTTTGTAGTTTTGTTGTGTATGTCTCATCAGATTTATCTGTATTTTATAACTTTTATCCTAATGTAAATATTATTTTATTTAACCTAAATAGCCTAATTGGCCAGGCACAGTGGCTTACGCCTGTAATCCCAGCACTTTGGGAGGCTTAGGAGGGAGGATTGCTTGAGCCAGGCAGGAGTTAGAAGCCAGCCTAGGCAACATAGCCAGATCCTGTCTCTACAAAAAAATTTTTTTTAATTAGCAGGGTATGGTGGTGCACACCTGTAGTCTCAGCTACTCAGGAGGCTGAGGCAGGAGGGTGACTTCAGCCCAGGAGCTATGATCATGCCATTGCACTCCAGCCTGGTGACAGAGTGAGACCCTGTCTCTTTAAAGAGAAAAAAAAAAAAGGAAGGGAAAAAAATAGCCTAATTATTCTCCACTACTGAAACAAGTTTCTCCTGAGTAGTCTACCCCATGCTCCAGGTATTAAGAGTTTTCCCTGCCTAGCTGATTAGAACAGGGCACTTTGTTCCCTGTGATCCATGCATTCTCATTGGAGGTGATATCACTCCCAACTGAGCACAAATAGATTCTTTGTGGGCTTGTGTGGGTGAGACTAATCTTACATATTCCAATAAGTTGTGTCCCTCCAAAGGGCCAAAGTACATAATTAGAAATACATTGGCATTAAAATTTCATGGGGAAATGATTAGGGAAAAAATTATCTAAAATGGGTAAAAAGGAAAAAAGTTTGACAGACACTACTGTAATTGTTTTTGGATGATTGTTTCACCAGCTCAGGTAGTATTTTGACACACATGTCCTACCCAATACTCAACTGAGTACTTGGGAGATATTCTGCAGATCTTTGGAATTCTCTCCTTATACTACTCTCTCCTCTCTGTTACTCTGTCCTGAGAATTCTAGCTCCTTTCTTCTCTCCAGATTGTCTCCTAAACTCAGGGAATTAAACAAACAAACAAATAAAAAAAAGCTTTGTATAGACCATTAAGAATTTTATTGATTGAAGCAGCTGAATGACATTTCACTAAATGTTTTCAGACTTACACATTACCTATTTTGTGAAATGGCAATTTTCTGTTGTACTCTAGCAGTATTTTTGAAAAAGAAACTCTGTACATTAGCTTACCAAATAATCGATATTGCATTTGATAATTAAACTTATCCAATCATAGATGGCATCACCTCTACTTTTTTTTTTTTTTTTTTTGGAGACATCGTCTCACTCTGTTGCCTGGGCTAGAGTGCCGTGGCATCAGCCTAGCTCACAGCAACCTCAAACTCCTGGGCTCAAGTGATCCTCCTGCCTCAGCCTCCTAAGTAGCTGGGACTACAGGCATTTGCCACCATACCCAGCTAATTTTTTGTTTCTATGATTAGTTGCTCGGCTAATTGTTTTTATTTTTAGTAGAAATGGGGTCTCACTCTTGCTCAGGCTGGTCTTGAACTCCTGACCTCAAGCGCTCCTCCTGCCTCAGCCTCCCAGAGTGCTAGGATTACAGGCGTGAGCCACCGCTCCCAGCCTCTACTTCTTATTCTTTTATTATTATTAATATTTGACAAATCAATAATTGTATACTTTTTTTTGAGAAAGAAGTAATATTTAATGTGGAGCTTGGTAATCACCTAGAATGAATGGGTATATGGTTTACTGCATCCTCCAATGTGCAAAGGGGGCAGGACAGCAATACTCATAACAATCTTAAGCAAGCCAGGAGTGTGCTAAAAAAAAGTGGGTGTTGGCTAATTCAAAGGAGGTGGGGCCCAATTCACTTAGTGGCAGGCTCTAGGTGACCAAGAGGAAGGGAAAGAAATCCGTTGGTGACTTAAAGGCAGAGCCTGCGACAAGTGTGTCCTAGGCCCGGAAAATCTGGAAAATCTACTGTGGGGCTCCACGGGCTTGAGTAAATAAGGGGCTTCAGGAAAGGGTTCCCCAGGTGCAGATCATTCATTTAGTGA
The DNA here is from genome assembly GCA_004363605.1 of Indri indri. Lineage (NCBI taxonomy): Eukaryota > Metazoa > Chordata > Mammalia > Primates > Indriidae > Indri > Indri indri. Next base: position 139,961 of record RJWJ010001208.1, on the reverse strand, counting down.
CTAACTGGAGCCCAGAAGAGGCCGAGACTATTCACCCTGTGGCCAAATGTGGAAGGGAAAGGGAAAGTGGGCTACAATGCAGAGAGGAAAGCTCAGGCAGTAGGTTTGGCCTCCACAGGCTCCAATTGGGCCCACTGGTTTTCAAGGCCTTAGAAAACCGAAGAAACCCAAGCCTCTTGCCCGACCCCTCCCTCATTCTATCCTCCCCACCTCAATATCCAGATCTTTCACCTCCTTGGACTTACACCTAAGTATTTATTTTTTGTTGCTGTTATAAATGGGATTGTTTTTTTAATTTCCTTTTTGGAGAGTTTGTTATTAGTGTATAAAAATGCTACTGATTTTTTATGTGTTGATTTTTGTATCCTACAACTTAATTTGTTTGTCAGTTCCAACAGTTTTTGGTGATGTCTGTAGGATTTTCTATGAAAGATCATGTCATCTGCAAACAGTTTTGCTTCTTTCTTTCCTATTAGGATGCCTTTTATTTCTTTCTCTTGCCTAATTGTTCATGCTAGGACTTTCAGTGCTATGTGGTGAAAAGAAGTGGTGAGAGTGGGCATCTTGTCTTGTCCCTGATCTTAGAGGAAAAGCTTTTAATTTTTCACCATTGAGTATGATGTTAGCTATGGGCTTGTCACTTACGGCCTTCATTGTGTTGAGGATATTCCCTTTATACCTAATCTCTTGAGAGCTTTTATCATGAAAGGGTGAAGAATTTTGACAAATGCTTTTTCTGTATCCAGTGAGATGATCGTATGGTTTTTAATCCTTCGTTCTGTTAATGTAGTGTGTCACTTTATGCATAGCACATATTCATTTGAATGAATTGAACTGGCCTTGCATCCCATGGATAAACCCCACTTGACCATGGTGAATTTTTTTTTTTTTTTTAAATTTGAGATAGGGTCTCACTCGCAACCCAGACTGGTCTCAAACTGCTGGCTAAAGCAATCCTCCTGCCTCAGCCTCCTGAGTAGCTGGACTACAGGTGCACACCACCATGCCCTACATGAATGATTGTATTAATGTGTTGTTGAATTTGGCTTGCTAGTGTTTTGTTGAGGATTTTTGCATCTGTGTTCATCAGGGATATTGGTTTGTAATTTTTCTTTTGTATTGTCCTTATCTGGCTTTGGTGTCAGTGTAATACTGGTCTTGTGAAATGAGCTTAGAAGTACTCCCTTCACTTAAACTTTTTGGAAGAGTTTGAAAAGGATTCGTATTAGTTCTTTAAATGTTCTGGAGAATTCAGCAGTGAAGCCATCAAATTGTTGGCTTTTCTTTGATGGGAGACCTTTTATTTTTTAATTACTGATTCAGTCTCCTTGTTAAATGATCTATTCAGATTTCCTATTTCTTTTTGATGAGTCTTGGTAGCTTGTATGTGTCTAGGAATTTATGCATTTCTTCTAGCTTATCCAGTTTTGGGTGTATAGTTATTCATAGTTTTGGGCATATAGTTGTTCAAATAGTTCATAGTGTATGGTTGTTCATAGTCTTTCTTATGATCTTTTGTATTTCTGATATCAGTGTAATGTGTTCTCTTCCATTTCTGATCTTGAATCTTTTTCTTAGTCTAGGTAAGAGTTTGTTGATTTTATATACTTTTTTTTTAAAAATCTCTTAATTTTGATTTTTTCCCTCTATTTCATTTATTTCTGCTCTGATTTTTATTTCATTTCCTCTGCTAACTTTGGGCTTAGTTGTTCTTTTTCTAGTTCCTTGAGATGTAATGTTAGATTGTTTACAGTCTTTCTTTGTTTTTGCTGTAGGCATTTATTGTAACAAATTTCCTTTCTAGAACTGCTTTTGCTGCATGAAGTTTTGGTATGTTGTGTTTCCATTTTCATGTGTCTCACAGTATTTTTTTTTATTTCCTTTTTGATTTCTTTGACCTATTGGTTATTCAGAAACATGTTGTTTAATTTGTACGTATTTATGAATTTTCCAAGATTTCTCCTGTTATTAATTTCTACTTTCATGTGATTGGAAAAGATACTTTTTTTTTTTTCCCCAGAGACAGCCACAGGGATGTGAAAGAAAAGGTACTTGATATGTTTTCAATCCTCTTAAATTTGTTGAGACTTGTTTTACGTGATCTATCCTGGAGAATGTTCCATGTCCAGTTGAGAAGAGTGTGTATTCTGTAGCTATTGGTCGAAATGTTCTGGTATGTCTGTTAGGACCATTTGGTTGAAGGTGTTATTCACATCCATTGTTTCCTTATTAATTTTCTGTCTAGATGAACTATCTGTTGTTGAAAGTGGGATATTGAAGTCCCCTACCACTATTGTATTGCAGTTTATCTCAGATCACTTAATAATTATATATTTAGGTGCTCCCATGTCAGGTGCATATAGTCACAATTTTTATATCATTTTGATTAATTGACCCTTTTATCATTATATAATGACTACTTTTGCTTCTTTTTATTGTTTTTGTCTGATAAACTATAGCTGATATAAGTTTTTATTTGATATAAATATAGTTACACCTGCTTTCTTTTGGTTCTGTTTGCATGGCATATCTTTTTCAATTCCTTCACTTTTAGTCTATTATATCTTTTTCCCCCACTAAGAGACAGGGTCTCACTCTGTCACCTAGGCTGGAGTTTAGTGGTGCAATCATAGCTTACTGCAGCCTTGAACTCCTTGGCACAAGTTACCCTCCTGCTTCAGCTTTCCATGTAGCTAGGACTACAAACATGCGCCACCAGGCCTGGCTAACTTTTTTCGTCATTGTTCTGTAGAAATGGGGTCTCACTATGTTGCCCAGGCTGGTCTCGAACTCTAGGCTCAAGTGATCCTCCTGCCTTGGCCTCCCAAAGTGCTGGGATTATAGGCATGAGCCACCATGTCCAGCTCTATTTCTGTGGTCCCCAACCCCCAGGCCGTGGACTAGTACTGGTCTGTGACCTGTTAGGAGGTGGGCTGCACAGCAGGAGGTGAGCAGTGAGCAATCAAGCAAACTTCGTTTGTATTTACAGTCACTCCCCATTGCTTGCATCACTGCATAAGCTCTGCCTCCTGTCAGATCAGCAGCCACATTAGAGTCTCTTTTTTTCTTCTTCCTTCTTAGGAAACTGGGAAACATTAGATTCTCATAGGAGCACGAACGCTACCGTAAACTGCGCATACAGGGGGTCTGGGTTACGCACTCCTTATGAGAATTTAATGCCTGATGACCTGAGGTGGAGCTGAGGCAGTGATGCTAGTGCTGGGGAGCAGCTGCAAATACAGATTGTCATTAACAGAGAGGTTTGACCACACAGTAAATGTAATGTGCTTGACTCATCTGGAACCACCCCCTGACCCCCGTCCATGGAAGAATTGTCTTCCATGAAACTGATCCCTGGTGCCAAAAAGATTGGGGACTGCTGGCTCTATACGTGTCTTTACTAGTAAAGTGAGTCTCCTGTAGGCAGCATATATTTGGGTCTTGTTTTTTCTTTTTTAGCTGTTCAAACACTTTAATTGACGGTAATTATTGATAGGTAAGGACTTGCCAATTTGTAATTTGTTTTCTGGTTATTTTATAGATCCTTTGTTTCTTTCTCTTTTGCTATCCTTTAAAATTGGACAATTTTCTGTGTTGGCATGCTTCAAATCCTATATTTTAGTGTTTTGTGCAACTACTATAGGTTTTTGCTCCATGGTTACCGTGAGACTTATGTAAAACTTCTTATACTGATAACAGGTTATTCTAAACTGATAACAATTTCACTTTAATTGCATACAAAAGCTACACTTTTACTCATTTTATGATTTTGATGTCAAAATTTACATCTTTTCATAATTTGTATCGCTTAACAATATATTGAAACTACATTGTTTTTAATAGTTTTGTCTTTCAACCCTCATATTAGAGATAAATTGCTTTATGTACCACCCTTACAGTATCACAATATTTTGAATTTGACTATGTGTTACTTATACCATCAACTATTTTGCTTTCATATGTTTTATGTTATTAATTATCAGCATTTCATTTCAGCTTTAAGAACTCCTTTTAGCAATTTCTGTAAGGCAGGCCTAGTGATGGTGAACTTCCTTAGTTTTTATTTCTTCTCCATTTCTGAAGGATAGCTTTGCTGGGTAACGTATTTCTGGTTTGCAGGTTTTGTTTTGTTTTGTTTTGTTTGTTTTTTCCTATTGGCACTTTAAACATGTCATCCCATTCTCTCTGGACCTTCAGGGTTTCTGTGGAGAAATTCGTTGATAGCTCTATTAAGACTCCTTTGTATATAATATGTTTCTTATCTCTTGGTGTTTTGAGAATTCTATTTTTTTTTTTTGATAGATTATGATGTGCCTTGGGGAACAACTCTTTGATTTGATTTTGGTTGGAGACCTCTGAGCTTCCTATACTTGGATGTTAGCATCTTTCCCCATATATGGGTAATTTTCAGCTGTTATTTCCTTAAATATGCTTTCTGGGTCTTTTTCTCTCTTCTTTTTTCAACTCCTGTTATACAAAGGTTAGTTTTCTTCATTGTGTCCCATAATTCCCTTGGCCCCCTTCATTCTTTTTCTTTTATTCTTTTTACTTCTCTGACTGGATAATTTTAAATGTCCTGTCTGTGAGCCCAGTATTTCTGCTTGATTCAAGTCTATGAGTGAAGCTTTCTACTGAATTTTTCAATTAGTATTGTATTCTTTATTGCTGTGATTTCTATTTGTTTTATTGTTTCTATTTCTGTGTCTGCCTTTTTACTTTCATAAATTATTGTCAAATTTCATTTGATTTTTTATTTGTACTTATAGTTCCCTGAACTTTGGGTCTTATTCTGAATTCTTTGTCCTTCATTTCCTAGATCACCATTTCTTCAAGGTCTGTTATTAGGAGCTTTATTAGGTTCTTTTGTTAGTATCATATTTCCCTGATTCTTCATAATTCTTGTGTCCTTGTGTTAGTATCTGAGCATTTGAGGAAACAGACACATCTGGCCTTTGCAAGTGTTCTTTGCTGGTGATAGATCTTTAGTATTTAGCCTGGGATTCTGGATAGGGCAGGTGGTAGCCACTGTGGGCAGGCAGATCCTGCTATTGGGTTCTTTATTAGCTGGGCTGCTTTGGGACCTAGGATATAGGGTCAAGTGGAGCTGCTGGCTGTGTTCTGTGGTCTGGTGACATGGAGCTAACAGCCAGGCTTTATGACCACCTCTGACTGTGCAGAATTGCAGGCAATTTTCCCTGGCTGAGTGGTATTTCTGTTAGGAATCTGTAGTTGGGCAGGGCTGCAGGCTGGGCTTTAAGGCTGGGTGAGGTCTCTGGGGGGTCACTGCTCATCCATTGGGACAGGCAGGGCCAGAGGCTATGCTCTACAGATGTGTGGATGTGGGCTTGCCTCCTGGCCTGAGGAAACCTTATATAGAGCTCCAAGGTTGGGTGGGGTCCCTGCTAGGCCACTGGGTTCAGACAGGGCCAGATGCTCCCCTATGAAGATATTTGCAGCCATTTATTTGCCCTCCTGTTCTGGAATAGCCATAAGCAGAACACTGAAACTGGGTGGATAAGATGGCTTAGGGACTCAAGCCTGGCAGACCTGTTAAACATGCTTGCAGAGTGATGCTGTTGGCTAGTCTCTCTGTGGAACACCTCTGTTAGCCAGAATGCAGAGAAATTGCCAAAGTCGTCACGCTTGTTGCTGTGATGTCCATCCCCCTGCATTGTAACTGATCCAGATGATCTAGGCTTGTCGGTACTCCCAGTGTTACCCATGGGGCAAGACAGAAGTCAGCCTTCTGTGACATTTCCCAAGATCCTGGGGAAGCTGGATGTTTGCCTCCAGCTGTCTTCCTACTGTAGAAACCATGGGCCCAGGAAAATCCTTTCTGCGTGGCACTGTGCCAGCTCGAAGGAGAGGTGATGATGTTGGAGTGAAACTGTTCCTCTTCTAATGTGACTTTTCTCAGTTCTGTGGTCCAAGGGGATGTCTCAGCCTCACTCCTGAGTTTTGGGATATTTATTAATAAAAAGATATTCTTGTCTGGGTAGTTCCCAGTTGGGTTTCTGTTGAAGGGGAGTGGAGCTGGGGAACTCCTATTCTGCCTTCCGGCTGATGGTACTCCTATTTCCTCTTATTCTTACAGGACCTGTTTTTGATATATAATTTTGGTGTTTTATTTTGTATTATAAGAAGCAAGTAAGCCTTAAGAGTATCTACTGCTAAATTTGTAGAATGGAATAATTTCAGTACTTAGAATAGGATGCTCTGTGTATTTGTCTTTTTATACTATTAATTATAGAGCAGTATCTAAATTAGAACATGAATTAATAACTAGATTCTAAAATGCCCACATGGATTTGTCCTAGGGCAAGAACCATACCTTTCATTTGTAGGATTAGCAGCACTGGAAAGCAATCTTAGAGGTCAGGTAGTTAAATCAGCTCTATTACAGATGAAGCAAAAGTAAGGCCCTTGGGGTTATTTGATTTGGTCACTTCTATTTAGCAGAGACCTCTTGTAAGAGCCCAGTTTTCTTTTTGTCAAGTTTAGTCTTCTGTCTATGTTGTTACCCCTGGCATGTCACCTCTAAATTCTGTGTAGTAGCTTAGCATTATAAAAAATTTCTCATCTTTTCTCTTGTAACTATAAGCATATAAGCTCTTTAGTAAATACTTGCTTGTTTAATTTGGTACTTTGATTCATTTTGACACATAATATGCATCAATTGCCATGTTGGATCCTGGGATGGCATGTCCAGTCATATATGGAAGCTTTTTTCCACCTGCCTTGGATGTTATTTCCTTACTCCTTACTCATTTATACCCACATTTTCTCCAACTCCTTTGTCTCATCTTAAACTTCTGTTCATTTTTTCAGGCTGCTGCTTATGGTAGGCAGAATTTTAAGATGGTCCCCTATATAAGTTCTGATACTGTAAATATGATGAAATAACATTCCATTATGTCATCTGGCACAGCACACAGTTGACTTCAGGAGAGTGAGATTATCCAGATGGGCCTGCCCTAATCATGCGAACTCTTTAAATCTGAATCTAGAGTCAGAAAGGAAGAGAGTAAGAGATTAGAAGTATGAGAGGGATTTGATGTGAAGGATATTCTCTGTTGCTGCCGTCAGAGATGGAGTGAGTCACGTGACAAGGGCTTGGGCAGTCTAGGCTCTGGGAGCAGAGGGTGACCTCTGGTTAACAGCCAGGAGGGAAAATGGGGGTCTTAGTCTTAGAACCACAAAGAACTGAATATTGTCTGAATGAACCTCAAAGCAGATTCTTCTTCAGTCAGACTTCCAGGTGAGAACACAGCTCTACAGCACCTTGATTTCAAATTTATGGTGACCCTCAGCAGAGAACCTAATCACACCATGCCTGAACTTCTGCCTTACAGAACTATGAAGTAAAAAATGACTGCTGTGTCTCATTAATATGCAGCAGTTCTTTATATATTCTAGATAAAAGCCCTTTTTGAGCTATGTGTGTTGCAAATAACTTCTCCCATTCCAACTTGCCTTTTCAGAACTCTTTATGGTTTCATTGAACATGAGGTCTTAATTTTAATGTCCAAGTTTTCAGTGTTTTCCTTTATAGTTAATGTTTTTGATTTCTTAAGAAGCCTTTCTCTAACTTGAGTCATAAAGATAATATCCCATATTCATATCTGAGAGCTTTAACATTTTTCTGTTTACATTTAGCTTAATAATATACTTGCAGTTAAATTATGCATATAATGTGAGGTAGTGGTTTGGAGTTTGTTTTTTTGTTCTTGGTTTTTCCTTTTCCCAAGGAGTACCAGATTGTCCCAGCACAATTTAATTGCCCATATTTTGTTATGTGATTTTCTTATTTTTGAGTTTTGAGAGTTCTTTATGTATTCTGAATTCAAGTTCTGTGTCAGATGTGTGATTTGCAAATGTTTTCTCTCAATGTGTGTTTTATCTTTTTATCCTCTTAACTGTGTCTTCCTCAGAGCAGAAGTTTCATTTTGATGAAGTTTAATTCATCAGCTTCATGGATTTTGCTTTAAGTGCTGCAGCTAAGAACTCTTTGCCCAACCCACAATTTTCTCCTATCTTCTAAAAGTTTTATAATTTTATATTTGGGAGTTAGGTCTACGGTCTCTTTTGAGTTAATGTATAAGGTGTTAGGTAGAGATTGAGGTTCATTTTTTTTGGCATATGGATATCCAGGACCATTTGTCGAAAAGATTATGTCTACGTTGAATCACCTTTGTACTTTTGTCAAAAATCAATTGATCATATTCGTGTGGGTTTATTTCTGGACTCTATTCTGATTATGTCTGTTCTTTTTCTCATACCCTGCCTTGATTATTTCAGCTGTATGTTAATTATTGAAATCACATGGTGTGAGGTCCCCAACTTTGTTTTATTCTTTCTAAATTGTTTTGGCCATTCTGATTTCTTTGCCTTTGCACATAAATTTTAACTTTTTCATATCTACAAGGAATCCTGTTGGGATTTTAATTGGGATTGCATTGAATCTATACATCAAATTGGGGAAAATTGGCATTTTAGCAATAGAGAGTCTTCCAATCCATGAACATGGTATTTCTCTCCATTTATTTAGGTCTTCTTTGATTTGTTTCATGCATAGTTTGATTAGTTTTCAGCATACAAATCTTGCAAGTTTTTGTTAGATTTATACTTAAGCGCTTCTTTTCTTTCTTTCTCCCCTTTTTACATTTTGGTGCTGTTGTAAATGATACAGTTTTTAAAATGTTTGACTTCCATTTGTTAATTCCTAGTTCGTAGAAATCCGATTGCTTTTTGTATATTGACCTTGCATTCAGCAACTTTTCTAAACTCATTCTAAGATTTTTTGTGAATTCCTTGGAATTTTCTAATGACATACCATTTTTGAAATAGAAGCAGTTTTACTTCTTCCTTTCCAATTGATATACCTTTAATTTTTCTTTCTTAACTTATTTTACTGACTTGGAGTGGCAAGAGTAGACATCCTTGCCTCATTCCTGAAAGAAAAGAATTCAGTCTTTCACCATTAAATTTCATGTTAGCTGTAGGCTTTTGTAAATACCCTTTATCACTTAAGAAAGTTCCCTTCTAAGTTTGCTGAGACTTTTTAAAATCATGAAGAGATGTTAAGTTTTGTTAAATGTGATAATTATGATTTTTTTCTTATTTAGTCTGCTGATACATTGAATTATATTAGTTGACTCTAGTTGAATGAGACTCGTGATCACAGAATAAACCCTAGTAGGTTTATTCCATTACTACTCTAGTTGTGATGTGTTATCCTTTTTGTATATTGCTCAATTCAATTTGCTAACATTTAGATGAGAATATTTATGTCTATGTTGATGGAGAGGATATTAGTCTGTGGTTTTCTTGTAATATCTTTGCTTTTGCTGTCCGGGTAATAATTTGGGTTTCCAAAATGGAAATTCTTCTGTTTTCTAGAAGAAAATGTGCCAAATTGGTATTATTTCTTCCTTAAATGTTTGATAGAGTTTGCCTTTGAAACTATTTGGGTTTGGAGTTTTCTTTATTGGCAGTTCAGTTGTATGGATTCAGTTTCTTTGATAGCTGTGAAACTTCAGGGTATCTATTTTTTTCTTGAGTAAGTTTTGTCTTGTAAGGAATTAGTCTTTTTCATGCAAATAGTTGAATTTATGTATATAGAATTGTTCATGATATTCCCTTAATCTTTTTATGTATTTGGACTTTTTACTGATAATCTCCTTTTAGTTCAGATACTGGTCCTTTTCTTTGGTCATTCTTAGAGAATGAACAATTCTATTGATCTTTTTGAAGAACCAGCTATTGGATTCATTAATCTCCTCTAGTTTTTTATTTTCACCTTCGTCGATTTCTTATCTTTATCATTTCCATCCTTCTGCTTGTTTGTGGTTATTGTGCTCTTTTTCTAGTTTCTTAAGTGAAAGCTTAAATTATTTATTTGAGACCTTATTTTCTAATACAAGCATTTAATAGATAAATTGCCTTCTAAATACAGCTTTCACTTCATCGCACAAATTTTGGTATGTTGTATTTCATTGTCATTTCATTCAGACTTTTTCTGCTGTTCTTTGAGACTTCCTCTTTACATGGGTTATTTAGAAGTGGTTTTCTACTTTTATTCCACTTTACTACTGAAGTATTCCATTTACAAATACTTAGGGATTTTCTAGGTATGTTATTAACAATTCTCTTATGGTCAGAGAACATACTTTATATGATTTCAGCTTATTCTAATGTGTTAAGGTTTGGGTTTGGGCTCAAAATATGGTTTATCTTGATGAATATTTCAAGTGCAGTTGAAAATAACATGTATCCTTTTTTTGTTAGGTAGAGTGTTCTATAAATGTTGATTGTGTCCAGTTGCTTGATAGTGTTGTTTCAGGTCAGCTATATCTTTGCGGATTTTTCTACTTGTTCTGTCAGTTACAGGAAGAGAAATAATGAAGTCTCTATGTATGGTTGTGGATTCTCTGTTTTTTCATTTATTTCCCGTGCCATGCCATCCTGTTTGATCCCATCCTCTTAGGTTCAAGTGATCCTCCTTGTCACAGCCTCCCAAGTAGCAGGGATTATAGGCACGCCCAACTCCACTGGCTCCCTATATTTCTGTAAGTTTTTCCTTGAATATACTTTGAAGCTCTGTTATTAAGTGAATATACTTTAGGATTATCAGTCTTTTTGGTGAATTGACCTGTTTACTATTATATAATGTCCCTCTTTATAGCTCATAATTTTCCTTGTTTTGGGTTCTGTTGTTGTTGTTGTTGTTTTGAAATAGAGTCTCAGTCTGTTGCCCAGGCTAGAGTGTTATGGTGTCAGTCTAGCTCACAGCAACCTCAAACTCCTGGGCTCAAGCAATCTTCCTGCCTCAGCCTCCTGAGTAGCGGGGACTGCAGGCACGTGCCACCACATCCCGGCCAATTCTTTCTGTTTTTAGTAGAGACAGGGTCTGACTCTTCCTCAGGCTGGTCTTGAACTCAAGCAATCCTCCAGCCTTGGCCTCACAGAGGGCTAGGATTACAGGTATGAGCCACCATGCCCAGCCAAGGATTCTCTTAATATAACCACTTTAGCTTTCTTGTGATTAGTGTTTGCATTATATCTTTTTCTATCTTTTAAACTTTTAGCATAGCTATATCATTATATTTAAAATGGTTTCTTATAGATAGTGTATAATTAGGTCTTTTGTTTATATCTAGAATGAGAATCTGTCTTTTAATTTGTGCGTATAGATCTTTTATATTTAATGTATGTATTAATATAGCTTAATGAAAAATGTTTTTAATGAAAAACGAAATTTACCTACTTACATTCATTTAATCCACATTTTTAGAATTAATTTGTCAGTATTGATTATAACAATAAGAACATCAATAACTGAGATTTTTCTCAGGCTCAAAACTAGCGTGAGTTAAATACAACTCACTTGGCAGTTAATGTGTTAAGCTGCTGGCAGGTAAAGCCAGTTGGATCTCTAACGTGGTTTGAGAATGAGAGGATAAGGTCCTAGAAGGTTAATAATGAATTTTAAAATGAAGTTAACAAAAAATACAATCTAAGGATTCTCCCAAATAGCTGTGTGAGTACAAAGCAACACTTCTGGACTAAAGTAAGCCATAGTTCTCTTATTTGAGAGAGCCACAGATATTCATCAATATGCTACAGAGCTATATCCCCAAAGCTGAGGGTTCACCATAGGGCTTCCCTGAGAGTGCAGGTCTTGAGAACAGCTGGGCAATCCTAACTTGTTTTGCAAAGGGGGAAGAGAAGAGTGGTAAGTACTAGGCAGGTCCGGCTTACTTCTGTGGACCATAACCTGCGGATTGACGATGTGCAAATATTTAGCAGGTAAGTTTTGCTCTGATAGCAATAGGAATAAAAGAAAAAGCCAACATGATAGGTGCAAGAAAGAGAATGATCATTAAGTGTAAATGGGGGCGATAAGAGAAAGGAGAGAAAAAATTACTAAGAAAACTGTGCCACCATTGGTAAGAAAAAGTGAAGTCAGGCCACAGAATGTTTTGAGGAAGAATGATTAGTTTTAAGCAGACCATGGTTAAACAGTGGAGCATGATAAATAGAGGCAGCATAATATATTCACAACACACACCCTGGAGCCCAGTTGCCTGTGCTTGAATCCTGATTCTGCAACTTCTATATCATTTTGAGTAAGTTCCTTAAACGTTTCTGTGTTTTGGTTCCTTATCCATAAAATAAGGAAATGCATTCACATACTTAACCAAGCATTCCTACCTTAAAGTAAGCACTAGGTAAGTATTAGTTGTTATGGTTGCTGTTACTACTATTCTTCCTCAGGAGTTATAGCTAACGTATATGAACACTTTCAAGACCTGGAGAAAGGTAGAATTACAAAATTAAGTCATTGCCATAAAGGTTTTTGGTTAAATCCATGTAAATGGTTGAATTCTCTGAGTCACTTTTAAGTATTTTGTCTTGAACAAACATTCTGTCTTGCTTTCTGTCACTTTGCCATTCGTAACTTCCCTATTCTCCCACTCTATATGTGTCCTCTTATTACTTGATCTTGAAATCTGCTTTAAGTTAAAGCTTCCACAGAAAATGTTGAGAATGTATAAGTGTAGTCTCAGTTCCCAGGTTTGATTTAAAACACTTCATAGATCTAACCCTTTTCCTGTCCTGTGCTTGAATCCACCATATTCTCTTCCTTCTCACAGCCTATTTCCTAGGTTTTCTAACCTTCCCTAGAGTTTTGTTGCTTGCTTCCCGAGTTCACCGTAACACAACATATAAGGTATAATTCAGGGTGTTTCTGAACACTTTTTAAAAACTTGTTTTGAAGAAATTATAAATGCATCAGAAATTCCAGAAATGGTACCTAGCAGTCTCATGTTTGTATCAGCAAGTTTCCTTCAGTGGTGACATTCTTCTAGTGCATTAGCAAAACCGGGAAATTGATACCTGGTACAGTACAACTAATTAAACTACAGACCTTACTTGGATTTCAGCAGTTTTTGCAAGCACTCATTGATGGTCGGTGGGCAGGGGTTGTGTGGGAATGTCTTTATGTGTAATTCTGTGACATTTTGGCTTATGTATAGATTTGTATAACCACTACCATATTCAAGATACAGAACTGTTCTATCACCATAAAGAAACTCTCATCTTTCAACCACTTATATAATTCTTTGGTATTTGCACTGGCTCAGCTCATAACTATGACCCAACTCCAGTGATTGTGGTTAACAATCATTTATCTCATTTAACCCTTCTAATGTGTTTCATCTTCTTCTGTCTTTCAGGATAATTGCTCATAAGAGCTAATGCTCTTTTTTGTTCGTTTTTATTTGGGGAAGGTGGGCAGGCAATTACTTTTTTGTAGTCCTAATCATAAGTACAAAATATCTATCATAGCACTTACGTAAGAACTATAGGAAAAATGTATTTACTTCAAAGTGTGTGATTGAATTTGAATGAGTTTGAAAACTTATTTGAGTCTTATGTCTATGTATTTAATAATTCTAGTTGGGATTATTTTGGAATACTACATTGAGATGTAATGGTTTCTAAAATAAACTTACTAAAAAACAGTTTTTTTAAAAATGGGCACCTAGTACTGTAAAATATCTGGTATAGGAAATTGTTTTTAGGATTTTTATTAAAATGCTTCTCAGTTTATTGAAATAAGGTTTTAATTGTTTTCTTTTTACTTTTAAAAGCATGTACGTGGTATGAACTGCAAATGGTACAAAAGACCACAAAGAGTGAAAAATAACTCTTACACTTCAAACCCTAGTCAACCATCTTTCTTCCCCAGAAACAATCACTGTATTCTTTTTTTGAGTACTCTTCCAAAGATGTTTTATGCATATTCAAGCCTAAGTGTGTGTAGAACCTTTTATACACAATGGCTCTGAGCCTGCATTTTTCATTTAACACTGTGCTTTAGAGATTTCCGTTGATACAAAACATTGAGATCTGCTGCTTATTTTAAATTGGAAGCATAATATTTTAAGGATGTACAACTAGAAGACCTCTCATTGATATGTTCACAAGTGGTAGTTGGGAATCGTAAAAAGTAAATCTCTAAACATTTCAGTGTGACTGTTTACTAGCTACTTTTTTTGAAATTGGACCAAGCCTTTTCCATTGACAGTGTAGAGTCTACTGACAAAGGAGTTTAATGTCCTCTTCCTTGCTTAGACCATGCTCACAATTCATTATCTGTGACTTCCATTTTGGGTTTCTTTAAGTGATGTGAGAAATTAGACCCTTAAGAGACAATCTTAGAGTAAAATTCCTAAGATTTTTACTGTTTACTGTTTGCCTTAGTGTTTCAATTGTATTAGCCATACCCAGTTCAGTAGCACTTTCCTTTCTTTGGTAGCTTGCTTTTACTAAGTCTTTCTGTAGTATTCAAACTAGTGATCACAGAAACAACTTGCTTTTTTCATTCCTATTTCATCAGTTTAAATGCTATTCATATATATCATTAGTTATCATAGCAAATACCCTTAGCACAAACAGTTGTGGTAACAACCACATCTTATCCTTGATAAACATACACCCTGTCATGGGAGCAAAAATGTGTGGGCTTATTAGTGATAGACTACTAGTCAAAGTATTTAGTATGCCAAAGTCATCATAAATTTTACTTAGAAAACCAAGAATATTGGTTAAATCAGTTAAGATTAAGGATTAAAGATTAAGGGCTTCTTATGTTTCAGAATTTTGGATAACCATTTGGTAGGCATTTAAGTTGTTTTCAGGAAAAAAATTATTTCCAACATTTTGCTTCCTGTAATGATTCAATAAATATGCTTAATCATTTTATCTGCACACATAAAGGCTTAAAAAACCTTGAAGTGGAATTACTAAGTATAAGGAGATAGTCACATTTTAATTTTAGTATATTTTGCTGAAAGGAATCTTAGGTATTTTAATGCCTAATTTTTAATATTTAACTGTAGTAAAATATGTAAATTTATTCTTTCAAAATTAACCAGCTTGGCCGGGCGCGGTGGCTCACGCCTGTAATCCTAGCACTCTGGGAGGCCAAGGTGGGCGGATCGTTTGAGCTCAGGAGTTCGAAACCAGCCTGAGCAAGAGCGAGACCCCGTGTCTACTAAAAATAAAAAGAAATTAATTAGACAACTAAAAATATATAGAAAAAATTAGCCGGGCATGGTGGCGCATGCCTGTAGTCCCAACTCCTCAAGAGGCTGAGGCAGAAGGATTGCTTGAGCCCAGGAGTTTGAGGTTGCTGTGAGCTGGGCTGACGCCATGGCACTCTAGCCCGGGCAACACGGTGAGACTCTGTCTCAAAAAAAAAAAAATTAACCAGCTTTATGTTCTCCTTTTTCTTCAATTTGATTTGTAAAGAGGAAAAAAATATGTTCCTATGAGTCATAAAACACATTATGAGGTATTGAGTCATAGGAATTCCAGGCATCTCTCACACGCAAATGACTTACTTTCTGTGTTGTCATTCTGTGTGTGTGGTTTATCCTGTGCGATAGATAGTTTCTCAATTCGACTAGGTCTAATCGTATTTAAAAACTCTAAGAAGTTTGGTATGAAAATAAGTAACACCGAAAAGCCTAGGCAAAGGATCCTTTTTTAAAAAATGACTAAATTAGGGCCGGGCATGGTGGCTCATGCCTGTAATCCTAACACTCTGGGAGGCCGAGGTGGGCAGATTGTTTGAGCTCAGGAGTTGGAGACCAGCCTGAGCAAGAGTGAGACCCCGTCTCTACTATAAATAGAAAGAAATTAGACAAACAGCTAAAAATAGAAAAAATTAGCCAGCCATGGTGGCACATGCCTGTAGTCCCAACTACCCGGGAGGCTGAGGCAGGAGGATCACTTGAGCCCAGTTGAGGTTGCTGTGAGCTAGGATGACGCCACGGCACTCTAGCCCGGTCAACAGAGTGATACTCTGTCTCAAAAAAAAAAAAAAGAAAATGACTAAATTAGGACACAGCTTATACCCTGTTATCTTAATGGTTCTGTGTTAGTTTTTTCAACAACTGTTCGTTGAATAATTTCTGTGTGGAACATTCTGTTTCCTGGGGTTTATATTGGAATAAAAGGCAAGGTCATGTATAAATTGTGGTTAGACAATAACTATTAGTTTACTTAACAATTTACCATTAATAGCACTTCACCAACCTTTCTTTACTGGAACACCTATTACTATTTTAAGGACAAAAATAATATCAGAAATATATTGGAATTATAGGATGAAATGTTTGAAGAGACCAGTGATAATTATGTTACGTACATCTTTATAATGCCTTTATATACTACAGCTAAGCCTTTTTTGTATTACCTTTGGATATGTAACCCCTCTTTTGCCTGACAGGTTTCTTTTTTCTCCTTATTTATTCTCAGTGGCCCAACTACTCTTAGAGTAATTAAGGGATTCCCAAACTAGAAAATTATTACAAAATGAGGTAAATTTTTCATTTAAATCTTAAAACTGTAATAATATTCAAATATGATAAGAGACCTCAAAATGCAGTACCTATTAAGTTTATTTATCTTAATAGTCTAGAAGTCAGTTGTCCAAGCTACTGGGACAACTTTGTTCTGTAAGATCATTCCTGGAACTTGTTGCTTGACAGTGTGCCTACATTAGCATGATCAAAGCTGGCTCAATTTCACATCTGCCTTCCAGCCTGAGGGAAATGAGAAACTTAGTCCAACTCTAGGGTAGTTGTCTTTTAAGTTGAAGATGACCTGGAAGTTGTGTCCATTAACCTTCACTCATATACCATTGATCAATACAAAGTAATATAACTTCAAGGGAAGCTGGGAATGTACTTTCTCATTGGGTGGCTAAGTGACCAGCTAAAATTTTATTCCTGTGGTCAAAGGAGGAACATAGTGGAAAACAACAATTAGTCACAGAAGCCTTCATCAAAAATGAAGGACGTGAATTTCAATATAAGTATTTCTAAATAAATAATTTTCTCAAATGCACCCAAGTCAGCAATACTATATTGTAACTTTAGATAGGGTGTAGGTATGAATTAAAAATCCCTAAATGTGATGTTACCTTAAGACTTTGCTTCTTAAACTGGAGATCACTGTTGTTTTTAGGGACAAGGTCCATGAAGCTGTGCATTAAATGTAGCTTCTCTTCCTGAAAGAAGATTTGGAAGAATATGTTTTTTTATATATTAAAGCAGGCATGAATATATTTTGGAGATAAAAGCAAAACTGGCATGAATATTAAGAAAAACCTTAAGATGCTTCAAAGAATAATTTCAAATCCCCAGAAATATTTTCTGTTTTTACCACTATACAGGTACTCCTGTGGAAACATTGTGATAAGCAAATCTTTTGTTTTGTTAAGATTCGTTTTATTTAATTAGGTCAACAGTTCTAAACTGTAAAATTGTGGAAATATATTGGCAAAAAGAAAAGAGTAATGAAGTAAAAGAAACTTGCATATGTATATTATATATGTGTATATATATACACACACATATATATATCAGCTGCCTAGGCATCTTTAGTCAAATAAAGTCTAAGAAGCTATTTCTTTGTCATTTTAGATTTTTTGATTTTTTTTTTTTTTATTCTTTGCTGTACCTTTCTGAGACAGGATCTTGCTCTGTTATCAGGCTGGAGTGCAGTAGCACAATCATAGCTCACTGCAGCCTCGAACTCCTGGGATCAAGCAAAGCAATCATCCTGCCTCAGCCTCCCGAGTAGCTAGGACTACAGGCATGGACCACCATGCCATGTCCGGCTAACTTTTTTATTTTTCGTAGAGGCAGGGTCTCGCTATGTTGCCCAAGCTAGTCCTGGGCTCAAGCAATCCTCCCACCATGAGTTTCCAAAGTGCTGGGATTATAGATGTGAGCCACTGCACTGGTCCTTTGCTGTACCTTACGCCAGTATTTTGAGACCAAAATTTTTTTAGGCTTTTCTCCTGCCAAGGAAATGCCCTGTATTTTATTAATGGAACTTGCAGATTGGACTAGTGGAAGTAATAACTTGATAGTTCATAATGGGTTTCTCCCCCCATTTAAACTGTATTAAAATTAACCTTATCTTAAAACTTACGTTCCACCTTTCCTTATCATCACAGGACAATGAAAAGAGAACCCCATTGCACGCTGCTGCCTATCTTGGAGATGCAGAAATCATTGAACTGCTTATTTTGTCTGGTATGGTAACCTCTGTGTAATAAGGACACATAGTATATATTTTTGTCATAATTAATGTTTCTCAATCATAATTAACTATTGCATGATGTGGTTCTTCATATTTGTCTCATAAGCTGCCAATCACAGCTTAGAGTACTGCGCTTAGAGTACTTTAAAGAACAAAACAAAAATTGCTGCCCTCTTGGTTATGCTCTGATAAGGAAAAACAGGCAATCTAATACAAGTAAATTTTATAGTAAAATGGTAAATGATAAATGAACACAGAGTTTCTAATTGTCAAAAGAGGAGGTGATGGTGGTTCAGACTAAGTGCAACAGTGGAGGTAGTAAGAAATAGTCTGATAATACATATATTTTGAAGGTAATGCCAGCAAGATTTCTGCGTTTTAAAGAGCTGTTATCTAACCCTATTTGAGGGCCTACAAAAATGCTTTTTAGGAAATTGTACTTTATTTTTTAATTTTTCCTAAACTATTTTTAAGTCTTTACAAATGACGTAATGTTAGAACTGTCTCTTATAGAGTAGCTCCTATTGTGGCACACTGCCTGCAGCCCTAAAACAGGCAGTCCAACAGAGCTTAGAAATATTTTTGTTGTAGCCAGATTATTGTGATGATATTTATTGGGAAAGGATATATGTAGTTGAATTGAGCTTGTGTTGCCAGATTGCACAGATACGTGCACAACAAAATTGGAGCAGTAGTATCATTCCTTTGATATTTTGTGGGAAGGAGGGCTCAGAGGAGAAATTTTGTATGAAGATCTCACTAAATAGTAGTCCAAGTAGAATTTTGCCATTGCAAATTCACAAAATTTTTAAAATACGTTTGTTTTCTTAAAAAAAAAAAAAAGTCTGGTTTCTATTACTATAACGGAAATGTCATGATCATGTAAAATTAAATATGGTTAAACATGGACCCAGCTAATATCCTATTATTTATTAGTAATTTCACCTCTAATGTACTTCCTTGAAGATGTCTGCTCCTCTGTGGATGCTAGCTCCTATGTTTCAGCTGAAATTTACTAGAGATAAGAACAGATGAGATTCAAGAAAAATCCTATTTCCTTTAAATTAAGGCATCTTATCTTTAATAATATGAATTGATGGGACATAGGCTTATATATGAAATTTTCTTCCCATTCTCCAAGAAACAGTCACTTTTTATTGTTAGATCCGGTCCCCCTCAGCCCCAGGAACAGAGAGGCAGAGTCACCAAGGCTGCAAATGGCAAAGGAGTTTATTGGCTAGCTCGAGCTAGGGTCCTGGTCCTGGTACATAGGAGAGGCCACTGCGTTGGTAGGGCCATACAACCATCTTGTACGTGGCCTAACATTATATGTTAAGAAATAGCTATGCTAGAAACAACAGAGTTCCAGTTAGTTTATGTCTAAGACTTTGGATAAGAACTTCACTGCTGTGTTTTTTTATTTTAACACAGAATTCTGTTTTTTTATTTTCATTTTGTCATAAACATATCCAACGTGGAGGGGTTTTTTTTTTTCCATTTTTAATTTTTATACCCAAGAGAAACTTTTGAAACACTCAAAGTTGACTTAAGGCCCTTCCTTTTCAAAGTGAATGTTTGCAACAAGAATTTTTAGTTAGTTGTAGAAGATTGACATCCTGATTTTTGTAAGTATGATAGTCAGATGAGCCTCACTGATGAGTGAGATAGTATCGAGGTGTCAGCTTTGTAATAAGCATTTGAGAGAATACTTAGTTTCCTTTGAATAATTCAAATAAAAATCATGTATACAAATAACCGTGGTACATGTATAAAAAGCTATTTCAACTTGCCTTTGAAAAATACTTATTATATATTGCATGAATTTCAAGAGGTAATATAGCTATTTTTCAAAGGAAAAATAAAGTTCTAAATGAGTTTAGTTATTCACAGTTCTCAGAATAAAAAATTAAATTTTTACGTTAGCCTCAAGGCTGTACATTATCTCCTCACCCTAAATTTCTTTCTAGTTCAATTTCTCCTTTTTGTTTCTCTGCTCTAACCCCACTGGCCTTCTGTCTCAGGGTCTTTGAACTCTTTTTCCTTAGCCTCAAACCTTCTTTCCTCAGACAGCCACATGACTTATTCCCTCACCTTTTCCATGTCCTTGCTCAGATGTCACCTCATCTGTGAGGCTTTCCCTGATAAGTACTGTCCCACCCAGTCCCCTTCTCCTTTGTTATCTTTTTTCTTAGCACTGATTGTTATCTGACATCCTTTTTAAATTATACTTACTTGTTTACTGTCATTCTCTCCCGACTAGAATGTAAACTCCTAGTAGGCAGGCAGGCAGTATACTTGTCCTCCCTAGCATATTTATTGACAGTGCTTAGAACAGTGCTGAATAGATAATTGGCTCTGAGTGAATACTTGCTGAACAGATGTATAATTACAGCAATTTAAGTTTAGGGTCTGTCTCCTTTTCAAAATTTTGTTAAGACAGAGTCTTGCTCCGTCACCCTGGGTAGAGTGCAGTGGCGTCATCATAGCATATTGCAACCTCAAACTCCTGGGCTCCAGCAATCCTCCTGTCTCACTCCTACCTCAGCCTCCCAAGTAGCTGGAACTACAGGCACACCACCACACCCAGCTAATATTTTCTGGTTTTGGTAGAGATGGAGTCTCGATCTTGTTCAGGCTAGTCTCAAACTTCTGACCTCAAACGATCTTCCTGCCTCAGCCTCCCAGAGTGGTAGGATTACAGGTATGAGCCTCTGTGCCTGGCCTCTTTTCAGAAAATTGTTCATATTTTGGTCTCAGTTTCTCAAATTGTTAATGGAAGTCAGAATGGAAGAGGTGGAGATGGGGTATGGGTTTAGGGCTGAAGGGGATCAAGTAAGTGAAAACAAAGAAGGCAAATGATCTGTTTCCTATACGTGCAAGTCAAGCTCTTCCTTATACTTTGTTTTCTCTTTAGACTTACCATTTAGGCTCTAATTTAAGAAAAATAAATAAAAACTTGGGTTCGGAGTAAAATGAGCTGGAGTAAAATCCAAGACTAGATGTCTGTTAAACTAGAGCCTCAGTTTTCTGCTTACAAATGAAAAAATAAAGAAATAAACCCAGCTTTATGTTGCCATGAGAGGCACTACAAATTGTTGTAAAGAACCCAGGCTCTTTGGTCAGACAGATTTGGATGCACATCCTGGCCCTGCCTCTTACTATCTCTGTCATCTTTTGGAACTTCTTCAATCTCTGAGCCTCAACTTCCTCATCTGAAAAATGAGAATATAAATTTTATAGGCTTGAAGAAACAAATGAGATGATGTAATTCAGATACCTGGAAAAGCAGCTGTCATATAACACTCAAAATTATGGCTATGTTTTAAGCAACCTGTCTTCTTTTTCCTCAACTTTTTTGGTACTGCTGGATAAATAATTTCCTTGATGTCAGGGATTATCATTTTTCTGATTTTTAGATAGGCTTCCTTAAAAATTTCTCTCTTCAAATTTTTAAATCCAAGTATATTCTGAAATGATAAAAAGGAAAGAATCACTTACCTATTGGGGGGAAAGGGAATGAAGAAGAGTTTATTTCCACAACCTAAAGATTAAAAGAAAATAGACTAAATATTCTTTGTAAATAAGTGTATTCTGATTTCAAAAATTCTAGAAGCAAGAAACGGTCTTTTGAAAGCTTTATACGTTATATTAATAAGTATCTTACTGAACAGGGCCAAGAAACTGAGCAAATAGTAAGGGCTCACATAATTTATGGATAACAGAGCCCTAACAAGTAAGAAGATAGGTAGTAATAAGAATGTGTACCTAATTTTTAAAGTTTACACTGTGGAGAATAACTGCCATTGCCCTCTATAAAAATACTCTTTATAGGCTGGGTACAGTGGCTCACGCCTGTTATAATCCTAGCACTCTGGGAGGCCTAGGTGGGAGGATCACTTGAGGTCAGGAGTTTGAGACCAGCCTGAGCAAGACCCCATCTCTACAAAAAGTAAAAAAATTAGGCATAGTGGCATGCACCTGTAGTCCCAGCTACTCAGGAGGCTGAGGCAGGAGGATCACTTGAGTCCTGAAGTTTGAGGTTGTAGTGAGCTATGATGGCACCATTGCACTCTAGCCAGAGGGACAGAGCAAGCCTCTGTCTCAAAAAAAAAAAAAAAAAAAAAAAAAAACTTTGTATAGTTGAGGAAGGAAGCAGAAGAAGATATTTTGAAGCCTAAACTAGAAGGAATTTTAGTTTGATGGATATTTCTTCAGTTCATTCACTTTGTGTCAATTTAAAATTCCTGTCAACTCTTTGATTGAAAGTTAATGAGAACAGTTTTAGAGAAAAAGAAAAAATACATTATACAGTTTAGAAGTCAACAAGTATAAGCTAACTGATGAATTGTAAGTTATATGTTGGGCCAGGCGTGGTGGCTCATGCCTGGAATCCTAGCACTCTGCGAGGCCGAGGCAGGAGGATCGCTTGAGGTCAGGACTTCGAGACCAGCCTCAGCAAGAGCAAGACCCTGTCTCTACTAAAAATCGAAAGAAATTAGCCAGACAACTAAAAATACAAAAAAAAAAATTAGCTGGGCCTGGTGGTACACGCCCATAGCCCCAGCTACTTAGGAGGCTGAGGCAGAAGGATCACTTGAATCCAGGAGTTTGAGGTTGCTGTGAACTAGGCTAATGCCATGGCACTCTAGCCCAGGCGACAGAGTGAGACTCTGTGTCCAAAAAAAAGGAAAAGAAAAGAAAAAGAATTCTAAGCTGTATGTTGGAAATAGATTTCCAGAATAGCAAGATAATGAAAAGACTAATCATATCCAAATTTTAGTTTAGAATAAATGTCAGAAGAGTAATTCTCAGGCAATATAAGTATATAGACTCATAAGGCTCCATAGCGTTATTTCAGTGGCTCTACTTAAATTTGGTTTGAATGCTGTGATTGCTGAGACCCAAGTTAGACTCACTGATATTCATACCCCTGATTTTAAATTCTGGGCTCATCAAAATAGCCTTATAATGAATTTATAAGAAATTGAGTTATAAATCAGAATAGGAACTAAGTGTTTGACCTGATCAATTCTCTAGGTAAAGAAGAGAACATGGAGAGAAAAATAGGCAATAAAATTAGGCTAATTTGTTTGTACTTAGTAATGAAAACTTAGTATAGGAAAGTTTAGGATTGATTGCTCTTGTATGTCATGTTAATCATTATAATGATACAACACTTTATAATAGTAATTAGGTTAACCTTAATTGATATACTCTTAAGTAAATTAAACAATATGAAATAACTCCCATTCAGCTCTTGCATTATATAAAAATCATGCATATAAGAACATGCAGGCCAGGTGAGGTAGCACACACCTGTAATCCTAGCACTTTGGGAGGCCAAGGCGGGAAGATTACTTGAGGTCAGGAATTTGATACCAGCCTGACCTGAGCAAGAGCAAGACCCCATCTTTACAAAAATAGAAAAATTAGCCCGGCATGGTGGCATGCACCTGTAATCCCAGCTACGTGGGAGGCTTGAGTCAGGTGGATCGCTTGAACTCGGGAATTTGAGGGTGTAGTAAGCTATGATGATGCCACTTCACTCTAGCCCAGGTGACAGAGCAAGACTCTAATAAATAAATAAAGAAAAATACAATAAAGTCAATTACTACAATTTTATATTTTAAAAGCTACGTTGATATCCATGGCAAGGTTTTTATGTTCTCCAAATATATTTCTCTAAAATGAAAAATGAAGACTGTAAAAAGGTTGCGATCGTTCTATAGGGCCATTTCCTTCCAAGTTCATATTTCAAGATTTGATTGTGTCAGACTTCCTATGATGAAAAGTTAGGAAACAAGGACATTTATATGTTCTCCAGTCTGTTTCACTCTTTTGTGTATTTATTGTCAAGAATTAGGACTTTACATTCTATTTTATAATCATAATTCTCACATTTTTCACACAAACGTGTGCACACACAGTCCTTGTTTGTAGCCTCCTTTTTCCCAAGTTTTTGTTGTTTGTTTTTTGTTTTTTTTTTTTAAATCTCTTGGGTGAATGGAAATCATCAAGTAGTTTTGTTTTTACATTTTCAGTAAGAACTTACGGAGGTCATATTCCCTGGTATCTTACTTATTTGAAACTATCGCTTTTTTATTTAACTGAAGGTTAGATTGGCTAGTTTTAAAATTCTTGAGTCATGTCCCTTCTCTCAATTTTATAGCTGTTACTCCAGTTTTCTAACATGAAGTGTTGGATCAAGCTGTTCTCTGCTTACCATGTCCTTCTCCCCATGCCACCCCCCACCATGACAATGCCTTGGCTCTTGTGCCTGGATGCCCATAGGAATCAATTCTTTATCCCTGAAATTCAGTAGTAACTTCCCTAGGCTAAATCTATTGATTATTTTCACTGAGACATAATGTGAATATGCACTTTGTTTTGAAATTCAGATTTTATTTATTATACCTTCTATTAAGTATTTGAATGATTTATGTTCATGTGTGTTTCTACCAGTAATGTCTAAGTTGGATCTCCTTCATTTGTCTTTATCACCTTTCCTCGGATTGTAATTTTGTCTTTTTCCATTTAGTTTTCGGTTATTTCCTTATACCTATTTTTCATTCATTTAACAATTTGGTGAGTATGTCTGTGTGTCAGACACTGTTCTAGGTGCTGAGGGGTGCAGCAGTGAATAAAATAGATGAAATTTCTGCCTTCATGGAGCCTATGTTTTAATTGGGGAGATAGTGACAA
Organism: Indri indri; assembly: GCA_004363605.1. Taxonomy (NCBI): domain Eukaryota; kingdom Metazoa; phylum Chordata; class Mammalia; order Primates; family Indriidae; genus Indri; species Indri indri. Next base: position 115,133 of record RJWJ010001208.1, on the reverse strand, counting down.
GTAAATATATTAATATATAGTTTGATAATTGCTATGGAGAAATTAAAGGAATAGTATGTGGGATGGGAGGCAGTTGCTGTTTTATATTGGGTTATCAGGAAAGACTCAGTGGTAAATATGAGCTGATAACTGAAGGAAGTGAGGGAGCCAGCTTTCTATACTAGGCAGACATTTGAAGGATATTGAAAGAAGAGCAGGAATGCTATGAGGTGGTAGCATGTTTGGAGGCAAATGAAAACTTGTTAACTCTCTGCTAGCTCTCATTGTCTCTTTGTATTGTCTTATCTCTTCTTTTTTTTTTTTATAACTTTTCTTTGCGGTCTCTTCAGAACTTAATTTCTCTGAAGTTAAATATATACAGTAACTCATGAATTCATCCTCTTGTTTCCTGGGATAATTTTTTTCAACTGCATTTCTGTTTACCCTGCTTCATATATTTTTGTCCTAGTCCTGTGATGCTTTCAGAATCTTGTATATCTTTGAGGAATATACTTCTCTCCAGAACAGCCATTTGCTAAAGAATAGGAAAGGAGCAAAAGGTGAGCATCAATTATGTTTGTTCAAATAGCTGTCAAACCAAATATTTTTCTCTTAGCCTTAGCAGTGTAGCTTCCTTTAGTTATTGATGTACTACAGGTAGTTGGGATGGCTCAGCAGCTCCTTAAGTCAGTAGGTTCTTAGGTAGTGATCTCCTCATGGTTAGCCGTTACCCTCCCTCATCTGGCTGAAAAATAATAAAGGTGCTTGCTTGATTCCTACTTTAGCACTGCCCCACCTTGTTCTTCTGTAGTGTGAGGTTAGAATTCTATAGGAGGCTTTGCCTGTGGATTACCCAGACAGCTGTAGATCATCTAAAAGATTGTTAAGGACTTTAGGACACACAGAGAAAGGAGTAGATGGTCATGCACACAAACATGCCCTTTTAGGTCACTTGGTAACCTTCCTAGGATCTGAACAAGCCTCAGTGTCCTTCCTCATTTGGGTACGTATTTCGTTATAACTCATAGAAATTTTTCATAGTTTGGCTTGTGGTTGTAACTGTTTTCCTGTTGTATTAAAGATGGTGTCTCTTCTCATTCTCTATTGCACTTTGATGACTTGTTTTAGAGTAAAACTACTCTCTTGCAGTCCAGAATTAAATTCAATGGAAATCAAATATTTGTCCATGATACAACTCCAAGATTTGTGGATAAGGGGTATTGTTTTTTTACGTGGTACATGTAATCAAACAAGTGAATACTTTACTTATATAGAATCTTTAGTAACACTAAAGTCCACTGGAATTAATTTTATAGCTCCTATGGAATGAAGTGGCATAATAATAGCAAACAATGAGAACTTATTACATCTTCAGATACTGTTAAATTTAGTCTTTTCATTTATCTCATTTTATCCTTTTAAGCCTATGAAAGTATTATTATAGTGAAGGGAAACTAAGACATTTTAGCTTTTAGTAGCAGTACAACTTTTAGCTTAAAGTCAAAACTTAAAAAGTTGTTGTAATGTTGTAGCTAACAGTTGTACTGCTAGTAAAAGCTAGAGCCAGAATTCAGACTGAGGTAGTCTCACTACAGAATATATATTCTTAACTCTGCCATAATCTGGATCTCCCTTCATTCCCACTTCCCACGTTACTGCCTCCTTCACTACCTACTTAGCATTTAGTAAAATTTGTATATGAATAACTTCTATTTTAAAGACTCAGTTTTCTGGCCACCTAGGTATAGATACTAATACTTTGTTTGAGAGCTTGTTCATTTAATGCTTACATTCAAAACCATATATGTTGAGTCAATACCTCGGACTTCCTCCAGCACATATTGTTAAATGACTGCATCGTGGAAGGCATTAGTCAAAAATTCATTCGATTGGCCTTTTATAGAAAATATCTTTAATAAGGAAATAAGGATCTGATATTTCTGGTGTTAAGAATTAAACCTAAAATATATGTGTCCCTTGAAAGACTGCAATGCTGGTGCATTAGTTTACTGGGGCTGCCATAACAAAGTATTGCAGACTGGGTGGCTTAAACAACAGAAGTTTATTTTCTTGCAGTTCTGGAGGTTAGAAGTCTGAGATCAAGATGTTAGCAGGATTGCTTCCTTTTGAAGGCCATGAGGGAAGGATCTATTCTAGGCCTCTCCCATTGGCTTGTAAATGGCTGTCTTTTCCCTCTGTCCCTGTCCTTGTCCCAATTTCTTCTTATAAGGATACCAGTCACATTGGATTAGGGCCCACCCTAATGACGTTACTTTAACTTAATTACCTCTGTAAAGACTGTATCTCTAAATAAAGTCACATTCTGAGGTGCCGGGGGTTAGGACTTCAACATATAGATTTTGGGAGAGAGACAATTGAGCCCACAATAGCTGGTGTCCATAATACTAGAAGATACAGTGCAGCCACCATTTTTTTCAGCATTATAGGTGGAAAAGTGGAAATGTAATTTTTTTTTTTATCATTCCACTCCCGGCCTGAAACCTGAATCTGAAGCTTTTGCCACTGCTCTGTTAGGCAGCCAAAGAAAGGCATTATTTCTAGTTTGGAAAGAAGGATGCAAGTACTTGGCACCTGGCCTAGCTCACTGGGTATGGACTCTTTCCTCTGTCATTTAGGAGCAGAGAAGAAAACAATTCTCTGTAAATAGACGTGTTGGAGAATGATTAGGGAGACTATGTATAATTATTATAAACACATATGAAAATAGAAAGGTTTTCTTCATCCATTCAGACTGTTGTAACAGAGTATCATAGACCAGGTAGTTTATAAACAACAGAAATTTATTTCTCTCAGTTCTGGAGGCTGGGAAGTCCAAGATTATGGTGCCAGAAGATTTCATGTCTGGTGAAGGTCCATGTTCATAACCAGCAATCTTTTCATTATTACTTCACTCCTGGGCCTCTTTTGTATCATGACCTAATTACCTCCCAAAGGCCCCACCTCCTAATACCATCACATTAGTGTTAGGATTTCAACATAAGAATTTTAGGGGAATGCAGACATTAGACCATTCAATAAAGTATTTAACAAGTATGTATAATAATTATTCTGAGTATTTCAAAACAGGATAGAATATTATAACTGAAAATGGATCATAAGGATCATTTAGCACAATCCTTATTTTACAGGTACAGTTGGCCCTTGAACAATGCAGAGATTGGGACACTGACCCCCACACACAATTGAGAATCTGGATGCAACTTTTGACTTCCCAAAAACTTAACTACTAATAGCCTACTGTTGACCAGAAGCCCAACATAAACAGTTAACACATAGCTTGCATGTTATATGTGGTGTATACTATATTCTTATAATAAAGTAAGCTAGAAAAAAGAAAATGGTACTAAGAAAATCATAAGGAAAACATTTACTGTTTATTAAGTGGAAGTGGATCATCATAAAAGTCTTCATCCTGGTCATCTTCACATTGAGTAGGAAGAAAAGGGGTTGTTGTTAGTCTTGCTCTCTCTGGTGGCAGAAGTGGAAAAAAACCACATGTAAGTGGACCCACACAGTTCAAACCCATGTTTTCAAGAGTCAACTGTAATTGAGGTTCAAAAGTCAACTGGCAGAATTTTGTGACTGATTAGAGAGAAGGCAGGTGACTCGGTTATCTTGCAGAATGAAATCTGGAGTCATGTGGGATATTCCCGATAAGAGTTGCTGACTGTAGAACACACTTTGCAGAAAACACACTTTGCAGAAACAGTACCTGGTGTTGTTTAAGCCTAGGGCCCACCCTCATTCCATACATATTCATATTCTGTCTTTCTTTATCTCTCCCCCCTCCCTCCCTGTCCCCTACACACACACACACACACACACACACACACACACACACACACACACACACACACACCGTAGGAGGCAGGGATTATGATTAACACACACACACACACACACACCGTAGGAGGCAGGGATTATGATTAACAAAATGAAGATCCAGTCTCCAGGGAATAGTTCCAGGTCACACAGCCTAGTGGTTACAGAGCCATTATTAGATCACAAGTCTCCCGTGCACCTGGGTTCCTGCCCCTAAACCCTGACTGTCTCTTCACAAAGCCAGACCTCTCTTCGGCTGCATTGCTGTCTAGAGCCCAAAACAGACTAAGTGAATCAGGTTGTTTTTTGATTACTTTGTGGTTTATTTCCAATAGCTAGACATTTATTTTTGGAAATCTCACTGTAAGTAACCTTTTCTTTTAGAAAACTATTGTTTCAGAGTGCACTTTTATATAGGTGAATTAGTAAATGAAAAGGTTGGGTGAGAGGAAGCTGGTTAGCTGAATTTTTCTGTATAATCTAACTGGTATATCAGATACAACCTATTGATCTGCAGTTGATTTTTGCTTATTTGTGGTGTTGTTGCACATAATATCAGAAATCCAATCACATCTCTATCCTGGAAAGGTGAATCCAAATTCAGATATTATGTTGTGAGTGTAGTCTCTGGCTTCTTACTTAAGGGAAAGTTTAGTTGATAATAACATAAATTTGTGGGAGGGAAAGGAAGACTTGTAAGGAAAATATTGATTATACAGTTGGATATAACCATTTTGGATTTAGTGAGATGTGGTCCTGGAACATAAGAGATTTTCTGTAAATGTTGGTTTGTAGTAGCCATCAATGAAATCTTCCTTAAATTGCTATCTGTATTGCCTCCAGTTCCTTAGCAGTGCTTTCTCCTACCACGGGGTCTACAAGTAACCTAACTTCAGCAGTTGACACAGGGCTGCTATTTTATATTATTAATAATTATTTTCTGTTTTAATGATTAGGTAGTAATTAGTCTTTTCATGGTGACTTAAGGTCATCCTTAAAAGCCACATATATTATCTTCTGCCATGTTTAGAGCATGTGACCATCATCCCAGAGGTTGTTACATTTGGTTTTATTTCTCTCTATGAAGACTGTTTTGTGTTTTAAGTAGATATGATTTCTTCCCTCTTCTCCCCTACCCTTATCTCCAGTCTTCATCGTTAGCCTTTGTGGATGGTTTTTTAATACTCCAACTAGCTATTGGACTAATTAACTGTACTCTGGAAATGTCTTTTTCCATTACTGGAATGACTTTGTAGTTTAATGTGTATATGAATATGTAGCTAACTTTGAAGTGTTCTGTGTAGGAGAGTTCATTGAGAATGGGCTCTGTGAGTCTGAAGAATCTGAAGTTTGTTGCCTGGTTTGTTGCTCTTAAACTATTTTCATTTTACAAGAACACAGCCAACTACTGCTCTTGTAGTGTGCATTGCTGTGTCTGTTAATAAGTGAATCACATGCTAATTAACCAATGTGGGCAGGGTTTGTTTCATTGGTGCCCTCAGAGAGATAGCCTGATGATTTCTCATATTGTTGACCTTTATTTTCCAAAGAATTAAGATATTTGATTAGGCTCTTAGAAAAATGTACGCTTTAATAAAAGATTAGATGACTGTCTTCTGAGAAAGATTATGATCAATGTGCTAATCTTTAGAATCAAAAGAAGCCGAACATTTTTTATCTAATTGTCTGTTAGTAACAAGTAGTAGTATGATATATTCTCACTCAGCTGTTAGTGGATTGTTTGTTTTAGTCACTTATGTGGGTTTTTTGTTGTTGTTTCTTGTTTTTTGTTGTTGTTTTTGAGACAGGGTCTCTCTGCGTTGCCAGGTTAGAGTCCAGTGGTTATCATAGCTCACTGCAACCTCAAACTCCAGGGACTCAAGCAATCCTCCTGCCTTAGCCTCCAGAGTAGCTGGGACTACAGGTGTGAGCCACAACACCTGGCCACTTATGTGTTTTTATAAATTAACTTTGTGTTATTACATGTAAAGAGAAAGAAAGACAAATTAATTGTCATAACTTAAAATGACAGAATGAAACCAGCAGGGTTTTTTACTTGCATCTCCCAAATACACCATTGAATCGTCATACAGTTGTACATCTGAAAACCCATATCCAAAAAAAGAATAAAACTATCTTTACCCTATTCCTAGTTACTTTCCTATTTTTTTTGTCTGCACTTGAAACCAAATTCTTGGAATGTTTTCTGTGACCACTTTTATTGCCTCTTAAATGTATTTTATTTTTTGAATAGGCAATGTTTCAATTTTGTTTAAAAATTACTATCCATAGTAAATATATATACATAAATATAAATTTAAAGGTATGCAGTATTCAGTGAAGTTGCCCTTCTACCCTAGACCCCCACAATGTACGCAGTTTTTGGTATGCCCCAACCACCAACACAAACATACAGGCACCCACTCTTATTACTGTCTGAGCATTCTTCTTCTTATTATTTTTTAAAGGACAGGGTCTCACTCTGTCACTCAGGCTGGAGTGCAGTTACGCAATCATAGCCCACTGTAACCTCAAAATCCTGTGCTCAAGCAATTCTCCCACCTCAACCTCCCAAGTAGCTAGGATTATAGGTGTATGCCACAGTACCTGACCTCCTCTAGGGTTTCTTTATGCATATAAAGCAACTACGGTAGATAGATAATGTTCCAAGACCCCCAAGTGGATGCCTGCAACCTCAGATAGTACCAAACCCTATATACCATGCATGAATTTCTTTTTCCTTCTTCACAATTTCGCAGATTTGTTCTCACCATAGACCTTCGCAACCTCAGCACACACTTTTTTTCTTCCCTCATTAAGCTGAGAACTTTCACCTTTTCACTTAAAGGAAATACTGTGTTTTCTTTTGCCGTATTCATCATTCCAGCATCACTGCTCTTGTGCTTTGGGGCCATTATTAAATAAAAGTAAAGTTAAGGGTTGCTTAACACCAGCACTATAATGCCACCGAAGTTTTGATCTGATAATCAAGATGACTTCTAAGTAACTAATAGGCATGTAGCATATACTGGATATGTGACAAAGGGACGATTCATGGCCTGGGTGAAGGGAGCAGAACAGCACCACATTTTATGACACTACTCAGAATGGCGAGCAGTTTAAAACTTAGGAATTTTTATTTCTGGAATTTGCCATTTAATATTTTCGGCCCGTGGTTGAACAGGTAACAAACCGCAGAAAGTGAAACTGTGGAATAAAGGGGGACTACTGTATGAAGATAGATACTTATTTATTTTTTTTCTGCATAAAAGTAAAGTATATTATTTGTACAGTTATTGCTTTTTTTTTTTTTTACTTTGTATCAGATGTTTATCAGCACCTAGGGAGCCTCCTCTTTTTTTTTTTTTTTTTGTATTTGACAGCCACTTTCTGTTCTCTTGTTAATACCTCGAATCAGATTTCTCAGGTTTCTTTGTGAGAGCTTATTCTTTTTTGCCTTTGTTGATCCAGGATACTGTCTCTCCTGGGTGTCTGTGTTAATACCCTTTGGGCCTTACTACCAGGGCTTGCCTGGCATATATATCTATCTGTATATGGATATATATGTGTGTGTGTGCATATAAATACAAACCTATAGAAAGAGGCACAGGGATTAAAGAGAACCATTGATGTTGTAAGCAGGTAAATGGGAGAATGAAGGACCCTAGAGTCTGTTGCCTCTTCACTGTGTCTGGGGCTCCAACCTTCCAGCTGGTAAACATTTCAAATATTTGTACTATCTACTACCCCAAACAAATGCCGACATTACTGTGGTCAGGCAAATCACCTTAGTCTCCACAGTGCCTGGTAGATAGTTGTCCAAATGAATATACCATGCTCTCTAGCTGGCTCTTTATTTTGCTGACTTCCTTCCTTCTCCTAAAGCCTAACTCTGAGCATTCTTGAAAGACTAGTTGGTTCCTGATTCTTTCATTGTCCTCACTGCCATAGTCCACAGAGAACTTAGCTGCTTTTAGGATTTCAGCTGCTGCATTTATGGATGTTTCCTACATCTGCATTTCATTTTATTTTCTCTTATGTTCAAGGCTTTTAAATCACCTGTAACACATCTGTCCTTTGTATACTAGGTATATTATGTGTTAATCTTTGTAACAAGGTATTATGAAATCTGTTTTATAGATGAAGAAACTTAAGTTCAGAGGGATCACATAACTACTTAGGGACCCATAGATAGTAATTTTGGGGGCCATAACATGAAGTCACTGTACTTGACTATTCCCTGGACCATCATACTCAAAATGTAGAAATAACGTAAACGTCAGAAGGTATGAATTCTAGCCTTGATTCTGCTATAGTTGACTCTGATGGTGGGCTATTTGCAGTACCTATATTTCATCATCTAGAAAATAAGGAGTAAGTTAGGATTTGGGATGTAAATCTAAGATTGTGTATAGAACAGGACTTGTCAGCCAGTTCATCTATACTTCTGAGAGCCAAGGCTGTTGCTTCTCTACTTAGATATACATAGAGTGATCCTACGATGTGCTACTTTTATTTGGTTGGGACTTGGGTACCAAACCAGTGGATTTACTTAGGAGATAAATTCCCCTCCCCTCTAATTATGCAGTTTTTTGGTCTTACTTTATAAATGTGTTTGTCCATTGACTCCATGATTTTTAAACAACTGTGCAGAGTTGATTTGTTTTAAAAAAATTTCCTTTTTTAAAAGTTAGGCGTAACCCAGAAAGTTAAATGGGTTGATTACCTTTTCTTAGTTTTTTTTCTGAGTCTGTTACCATGTATCCATTTTATACAACAACTATAGTACTAATGTGTTTTTAATCATGACTGAAAAACTATTTTGATATTATTATATTATTTTATGACATGATACATTTGTTAGTAAATATTGTAATAAAGACTTTGGAATAGTCTACATTTTATCTCTGAGTAAATTTTTATATTCATTTATTTAAGTATTTGAGCTTTTTAACATTCTAAAGTGGGGTCTGATTTTTACCTTGGATATGCTCTGTTTAAAGGTGGCTTTTCTAGCCTACATATAAAATGTTTATTTTATTTTTAATAGAAAGCTAATACTTTATTGGATAATCACATCAATTTAAAAGGATAATCTTGTTTTATAATTTAAGGATAATTTATTAGCAGAAAGTATAAAATAAAGTACTTTTTAAATTGTCATTTATCCAATTCGGATTACATATAACTATAGGAGATTTATTAAAAATATTTTATGTAAAATATTTCAATTTATTTTTTTCTTCTTGTTGCAGGAGCTAGAGTTAATGCCAAAGACAGCAAATGGTTGACACCTTTACACAGAGCAGTTGCATCTTGTAGTGAGGTATGAAATTTCTTTTAGTAAATATATTGTATATAAGAACACGAAATAAGTAGGCCTGTGTATGAGTCCATATTCAAATTCTGTGTTTTCATAGTGGAAAAAGCTACTGAAATACCTAGACTGGTCATTTTACTTTAGAATTGTGCAAACCGAGTTAATTGTTCCATTTCTCCTTTCGTGTATAAAGCATCTTGGAGAGTCTGAAGTATCAGAAAATAGAAAATACTGTTTCTGTTCCTTCTACAAGGGAATTACTTTTCTGTCTTACTTAATTCTTCTCAGGGCCTTTCTCTACTGGTTCACAATAGCTTGTTGCAAAGATTCTGCTGATTGCGATCAAGAAATAATCTCATCAGTGTATAAGATTAATTGAAATATTGTTTAGTTAAACACTGAAATGAGTTTCAAAAACATTACTTGGTTGTACATTTTACCAGTTCTAAATATAGAACCTTAAAATATATGAGATGTCTTATACGGAAGAATACTTCCTTCTTGTTTACATCCCCTGTGTATTATTTGCTAATCAGTTTTAGGGCCCAGCATGGTGGCTTACGCCTATACTCCTAGCACTCTGGGAGGCCGAGGCGGGAGGATCACTCAAGGTCAGGAGTTCGAGATCAGCCTGAGCAAGAGTGAGACCCTGCCTCTACTAAAAATAGAAATAAATTATCTGGGCAACTAAAAATATATATAGAAAAAATTAGCCAGGCATGGTGGTGCATGCCTGTAGTCCCAGCTACTTAGGAGGCTGAGGCAGAAGGATCGCTTGAGCCCAGGAGTTTGAGGTTGCTGTGAGCTAGGCTGATGCCACAGCGCTCTAGCCCGGGTAACAGAGCCAGACTCTGGCTAAAAAAAAAAAAAAGAAAGAAAGAAAGAAAAAGAAAATGAACAGTTTTAGAGAATGTCCATTATTGCAGGTATTTTTATATTTTTCATATCTTCTAATCCTACACTTGATCTTAGCCAAAAGGCCGAGAAGCGATCTCTTCTAATCCTAATGACATCTTCATAGGATAGATGAAAGAGTGTAATGATTCACCAGAAACTACTCAACTTGAATAGAGATAGAATAAAAACCTGGACCTTCTTTTTTTCTGTCATTTTACTGTCTTTAGAAAATAAATACTCTAAAATACTGTGTCCAAAGCACCCCTCTAACCTACTTTATTATAGTTAATACTTGTTGCAAATTTTAAAAAATTAAAATATAAAAGTATGTGATTGTATAAGTTAATGTTAGTCCATTGTTTCTTCAGTTATCAAATTGTGAGAGACAAGAAAGGAATTCCCAAGTGTTGCTACTGCTCCTTCTCCCATCATGGGACTAGGTAGTTCTGGAGGAGGAACAGGAGCTCTAACTAGTGCCTCAGGAGAAACTAGGGGAGCTTCTGCCTCTTTATCATTCTTTGTATTCTTCATTGTGAACTACATCTTGAACTGAGAACATGAGCTGGGCAAGTGAAGAGACAGAGGGGAAAAGTGGTTGGGAAAGATTATAATCCCTGTGATGTGAGAGAGGCAATCTGTTAGCTGTTGCCTCATAGTTAGGAGGAGGATGAGTACACCTGAGCACACAACCCCTGGGTCCTTAATGTCCTATAGCTGATAAACTTGAGATAGATGTGGAGACACTAGCTTCAGCTAGCACCTGCAACTTTTTAGCTATATGGTATTGGACAAATCTGGGAGTTACTGTGAAAACTAAGACATATTTGCCAAAGCACTTTGAATTCTGAAATTCCGTGGGAATGCTATTAATTTTGTGGTTAGCTCTCCATAAAGATGTATCTTTAAATAAAAGCAGTTAGCTGGGTGCAGTGGCTCGGGCCTATAATCCCAGCAGTTTGGGAGGCTGAGGCAGGAGGATCACCTGAGGCTAGGAATTCAAGACCAGCCTGGGCAAAACATAGTGAGAGCCCATCTCAAAAAAATAAGAAAAATGAGCTAGGCATGGTGGTGCACACCTGTAGTCCCAGCTATTCAGGAGCCTGAAGCAGGAAGAAGATAGCTTGAGCCCAAGAGTTCAAGCCTTCAGGGAGCTGTGATCACACCACTGTACTCCAGCCTGGGTGACAGAGCAAGACCTCATCTCTTAAAAAAATAAATAAATACATACATACAGTTAAAGAAGATAAACATTATTATTTTTGGAACCTATTAATATTAGTCATACCTACCCATTTTTCAGTATGATTCTTGGAAATACGGCTCTTAAAATTAATGGAATTTTACTAGATTAAATCATTAGAAGGTACATTTTGTATATGTAGAGGTTGGTTGTAAAACAGACCAAAAATTCTTAAAGAAAAATTGTTAGAAGAAGATGGCAAGTTTCACCAGACACGTGACTCCTGATTTTTAAAAACTATGTACTCAGCCTGAACCTAAGGGCAAGCTGTAGGTTAGAAAGCAGTGATACTAGTAAGTTTCTTAAGTCTGCTCTTCAGCCTGAATTTCTAGGTTATGTAGTGTTGATACTCTTTTGCAATATTATGGGGAACAGCTATAAAATGTGGCTGTTCCATGCAAATATAACTTGTATAAACAGGGTGTCATTTGTCTTTTAGAAAGAAAATCTCATAATTAGCAAAACTGCTGGAAAACCTAGACAAGATTATCAGTTTTACTCGTGTTCTTTTGATTGTTTTCATTACATCGTGGCAGCAAAGGTAGCTATACTTATTTCATTTAATAGAAAACATAGCTGAGGCCACAGAGAAATACGTAAAGAGGGTGGGTCTTTCAAAGGCAAAATTTTAGGTAGCTTTTGGTTTATATTTTTGAGATATCATGGGAGAAGTAAACCTTATACAAGTTAATTGGAGTGACTATTTTCTAAATTCTCCTAAGGACATAATAGCTAACACAGTGGTAGCATGTAGGAGAGAAGTTAATTTATCACACGCAGTAATGCCTTAGGGCTTAATTCCCTCAATGAACCTGGGTTGAAAAGGACTGCTTCAGGTTAAATATCCCAGGCTCATTTCCCAACTCTCCTTCAGTGACATGGTTTACACACACCACATTCTACTAGTCACCTGCCTCATTCTATCTACACCACTCTGATTTGTGACTTACCATTCTTTAAAAGCAGTATACTGGCAGGGCACAGTGGCTCACACCTGTAATCCTAGCACTCTGGGAGGTCGAGGTGGAGGATTGCTTGAGCTCAGGAGTTCGAGACCAGCCTGAGCAAGAGCAAGACCCTGTCTCTATTGAAAATAGAAAAAATTAGCCGGGTGTGGTGGCACACGTCTATAGTCCCAGCTACTCGGGATGCTGAGGCAGGAGGATGGCTTGAGCCCAGGAGTTTGAGGTTGCTGTTAGCTAGGCTGATGGCATGGCACTCTACTCAGGGCAACAGTGAGACTCTGTCTCAAAAAAAAAAAAAAAAAAAAAGAGTAATATACAGAAATTATATTATCATGTGACATGTTAGTGGTCCATCCAAACTTTATTTATTTGCAAATATATTAGCCCTTCTTTTTCCTGTGCCTTGAGAGAGAGCTGGTGCTGTGGAGTTTCTTTTAGATTGACCACAAGATATTATTAAATATTCTTTGAGTATAAAATTATTCAATCTTTTGTCATCACCCCATATTTTATAATCTCATTTACATTGGTGTCATGGAGTGTTTACTTAGCTTTTTTTCTTTTAATCAAAGCACACCAGCATTTTTTTTACACTCATCCTCTAATAACTGAAAAATTGGAATTAAGGTTATTATGGTAACATTTACTGTTAGTGAAACCATCTGTGCCATGGGTTATACCCATATTTTCTATATACTTAGAATGTGCTGATAATATGATCTAGAATTAGACTAGGACATGACATCAGGATCTTTGGTTTGTAGTTCTGGAAATTCACCTGTTCTTTTTAAATGTCTGCAGCCTTTAGAGATTTTCTTTAGTTTTCTCTGAATTTTCAGAGATCACTGCTGTTATTAGCTGATATGTATTAATATTACTCTGACTAGGAAGTAGAACCCAGGGTTCAAACTGTGATCTCTCTTGATATTCTAGAGTCTTAGTTGCTATTTTTACTGCCTTTACTTACCGTGAACTGGATTTATTCTTGCTTTTTAGTGAAACAAAAGAATAGTCTTGATTTGCTTATTCTTCCTAATGGAACATAAATATTTCCCAGACTTTTCAGAAACTTTAATGTTTGCATTGTGAATTCCAGGGCAGGAATGAATAAGGCAAAGGCCGGCATCTTATTCCTGAGTAGTGTCATTGCACAGATATACCACTGTTTGTTTATCCATTTTCCTATTGATGGACATTTGCATTTCTGGTTTTTGGCTATTAGGAATAAAACCGCTATGAGCATTCATGGATGAATTTTTAAATTTTTGGGGGGTAACTGACTGGAGTGGAATTGTGGGGTCATACGCCTCCATATATCTTTGATTAGATGGGTTACTTCATTAGCAGGTTCATAGATTACCAGACATCTCCCTAGTCTTTTGCCAAACCTATTAAATACTTGTGCTATTTCCCATATTTTGAATAGTTCTGATTACTTTTTAGTTCAAAGGCTTAAAAAGCTATGGAAGATTCATGGCTAATAGTATTTTGTTTAATCTGTAAATGTACTCTGCATATTTATAGCTATTTTTACTTTCTAACACTTTTCACATACGTTAGTTTATCGTGCCTTATAGCATACTTCAGAAGAGTGGTGGGCAGGTAGTATTCCCCACCCCTTTTACAGATAAGAACACTGAGGATATTTTTTATAAGACTTGAATAGTATGCCTTAAAAGTAATACTACAGAACTGAGATGGAAACCCCAGATTTTGTTCTCATCCTGGTCCTTTTCATTTTCATATGTAGGTTGTCATTCATCTACCAAAAATTAGGATTATCAATGTAAGGGGAAAATTTTACTGCATTTAGTTCTGATTGTATTACTTAATGTTGTTGACATTACTGAATTCCTTAGAATCCTTGCATGAGTCCAGTTTATAGACATCGTAATACGAGGTTTTCACCCTTCTGGGAGATAAATCCCTTTGGACAGTAAAACTCTTTTTCTTCCTCCCCTCCCCCTTACACAAACTGGACAGTAAAACTTCTCAATTGCCTTCACTTTCCCACTAAGCAGCATTATAAGAAATACTTTGTATATGTCTTTTTTTTTTTAGTGAACTAGAGCCTAGTGATTTTTCATTTTGTAAAATATATCATGTATAATATTTTTGGAATTAGTATGTTTTTAATTTGTATATATTCAATACTTAAAGCTGTTAAAGTATAAATTGTATCTTGCTATCTCAAAAAACAAAATAAGAAATGAATATGTTTAAAGAATGTTTCTCAATATTTTTTCTTACACATTTTGATAGGAATTGCTTTTATTGGGAGGGTAGGAAAAAGGAATATTTTATCTTGATGCATCTTATATGGCTCTGAGTATTGCCTTTACATTCAAAATATTTTGTTTTCTTAGGTAAATTCCTGCTTGTTTGTAGTAGGTTCTGTCAGAACTGTTTATTTCCTTCATATATATATATATATTTTTTTTTTTTACATAGTATATAAATAATTTCTAAATCTTTTATCTCATTTGTCTTATATAACTTTTGTCTTCATATGTTTTAGGAAGCAGTTCAGGTACTTCTGAAGCATTCTGCAGATGTTAATGCTCGAGACAAAAACTGGCAAACCCCTTTACACATAGCTGCTGCTAATAAAGCTGTAAAGTGTGCCGAAGCTTTGGTACCTCTTCTGAGTAATGTAAATGTATCTGATCGAGCAGGGAGAACTGCATTACATCATGCAGCTTTCAGTGGACATGGTGAGGTAGGTGGCATTTAATTAGTGATTTTTCTCTTCTAACATCCCTAGTTATTAATGAACTTGCCCTTTTTAGCTGTTCATCAGTTCATGGTAAAAGCGAACAAATATCTATTATATCTTGCTAATTTTGTCTTTAGCAAACCCTCAGACATATTTTTCATGATTTAACTTTCTCAAATTTAGAAATTTGGAAATTTACTTAGTAGATGACTGCCCGTGCACTTAAAATTCATAGCCAACCTAGAGTGACAAAGGAGAACACTGCCAACTCTAACACAACATAAAAAGTATTTTCTATCATTGTGGAAAAAAATTATCTGGGAAAAGAGAGCAATCTCACTCTTCTCCCAGAAGAATAGTAGCAAAGGAAGGCAGAGTTTAGAAAACATATTTTCTTATTGTTTATTATCAACATTTAGTCAAGAGAATTCTTCAATGACAGAACCATCAAAGAAAACAATTTAAGAAAATTAGTATTTAGTTATTTTATACAACAAGCATTGCCTATGCTAGGTGTTGTCATAATAAAGGTTGGGGTTTACGTATACCTAGAAGACTTAGGGAAGAACAAAGCAGAAGAGCCTTTGAGGCCAACTTGTCTAGTCCTTCATTTTTTTTGCAGACACAAAACTCAAAGAGATGAAGTGACGTTCCCAAGATTCTGTGGCCAAGAGCTAGTGTTTTTTTCATGGTATAGTAGTGTCCCCCCTTATCTACAGAGATACATCCCAAGACCCACAGTGGATGCCTGAAATACCGGATAGTACCAAACCCTATATACATTATTTTTTTTTCCTATACATACATACCTATGATAAAGTTTAACTTTAGGTATAGTAAGAGATAGACAACAACAATGATAAAATGGAACAATTATGGCAATATACTATAATAAAAGTTAAGTGACTGTGGTATGTCTGTGTGTGTGTCTCTCTCTCAAAATATCTTATTGTAACTGTGCTGTACTCACCTATTTTCACACCACAGTTGACTGTGGGTAATTGAAACCACAGAAAGTGAAACTGCAGATAAGGGGGGACTCTGTACTTCTTTGATTTTGCAGAATCCTTGTCTCCACTGCAGTTAAGATCACAGATATCCCTATTTGAAATCTGTAATGCCTTTTCCAATGGAGAAACTATTGTAAATATGGTTAGGCATAATTATTATTCTTAGTACATTATGAGGTAAGTAGACTATTCAGTGACCTTCAGGTCTAAATCATATTTTAGATACTGTGTTGGTGCTTGAATGAAGTTTAAGACATTTTGAGATGAGAACGCACTTTGCATTTTAATAACATTTTGGGCTACAAATAGGAATAAAACCTCTTACTAAATATTCCTGCTTTAGACTTTCCAGATTTGTACTTAGTTCATAAAATATCAGAACACAAAGTGGCATCTTAAAAAGATAGCAGTGGTGCCTAACTTCAGTAATACCCACAGTTAACCCTTTTTTCATATTTTGTCCTGTTATTATGTTAAATGGCCTTCAATATTTAGTCTAGCTCCTTTGTTTCTACAAATGCAGACATTCAGTGCCAGAGATATTAAGATGAGTAATTGTCACAAGTGGTATTAATAAACAGTTCTACTTCAGAATTTTGGTGAAACTGTATTTACTTTTATTCCAGATGGTCAAACTACTCTTGTCGAGAGGCGCCAATATTAATGCTTTTGACAAGAAAGACAGGCGTGCTATCCATTGGGCAGCATATATGGGTATGTACTTTTTTAATTTACTTTTTGACATTGCGTATTTAGGAAAAATTGTTTTAGTTCTTGCTATTAGCATAACATTTGTCTTTCAGGGCAGTGTAAAGTTACACAGTAGCTGAGTTTGCTACCCAGGTGGAACCAGCCCGATGGTGGGGGAGCTTTGGAGTGCACTGGATCCAGTTCATCTAAAAGCTGTTTGAAATTAATTCTGATTACCTATAAAGGGAAGAGACATCCCAGACACAGGCCTAGGTACATAATTTAGGATTGGTGTTTACTAAAAGCCCATTCTCATACCCATCCTTATTTTTATGGAAATATTAAGGTAGAAGTTATAAAGATACATTAAGGAGCCTTACAGTAATTTTATGGAAAGAATTTGAGGATTGGAAAACAGGCTCTTCTGCTGTAACATGATATACGTGTTCTTTAAAAATCTTATAGTCTGCAAAATTGCACTCTAAAACTAATAGAGGCCGGGCGCAGTGGCTCACGCCTGTAATCCTAGCACTCTGGGAGGCTGAGGCAGACGGATCGTTTGAGCTCAGGAGTTCGAGACCAGCCTGAGCAAGAGCGAGACCCCATCTCTACTAAAAAAAAAATAGAAATTAGCTGGACAACTAAAAATACATATATATATATTAAAAAAAAAAAAAAAAAAAGCCAGGCATGGTGGCGCATGCCTGTAGTCCCAGCTACTCAGGAGGCTGAGGCAGAAGGATCGCTTGAGCCCAGGAGTTCGAGGTTGCTGTGAGCTAGGCTGACGCCACGGCACTCACTCCAGCCCAGGCAACAAAGCAAGACTCTGTCTCAGAAAAAAATAAATAAATAAATAAAACTAATAGAGGTCGTGGTGATAATAGGACTATGGTAGACTACCCCAAACCTATGCAACTGTGTGACAGGAGCACTAATAAAAACATTAATTGCTTCTTGAGATAACTTGGGGAGCCAGGGAGGCAGATCAACCTGTCAGGATATTTTAAAATGCACAAAAGCAGCAGAGTAGAAATGCTGGCTTCTGGATGCTGGGACCAAGCAGATGAAAGTAGATCTCTAAACATGAAAGAAATACAACCTACCATGAATCTTGGAAGTCCTGTGTGGCTGGGGTTGTGCCTCTGGGAGGTAGCCATGAATGTAGACATTGTTTTTCAAGGTTCTTAAAGCAAAGCTGAAAAGAACTCTTCCCTTTGCGCCATGGAGATTAGAGCATTTTCTGCCAAAGGTTATAATTCTGCTTCCGCTATTTTGACTCCTCTGGCTAGAAAAATCCCATATGAACCGACATATTTTCTGTATAATACTGGTATCATTCTATGATTTACCAGTCACTTTATCTGATTACAGAGACATCTAACTAGCCACTTGTCTTATAGGCATATCCTCATTACTTACCCTGCTCTTGGTTTTATGTTTCTTGTCTCTCATTTAAACATAAAGGATTAACAAAAGATTGAATGGAAAATAGGGTCTTGCTGTGTTAAGATTTCCATCTGTAAATCCTAGAGACATTTCTGAATATTCTGGTGTAGCTTTCAAGACAGGTTAGGAACAGCTAGTCTGTGTGTTTTAAAACTGTACACCTTATAGTAAAAGGTTTACATGTTAAGCAGAATGCATCAGGCATTGTACGTCCAAAAACTTAAACTTGACTAAATAGCTGTTTTCATGAAATTGAAGGGGAGGGGGATTTTGTGGATCACCTCTAGTTGAGCTCCCAGAATAATTGAGTGTGTGTATCTCAGGGGGCCTGGAATGGTTGTGTTGTCCCTGATCCAGTGAGTGTCACTTTTCAGGCCTCTCAATTGTAGTTGAAAAAAAGCATGCTGTGTGTCTTGGACCTCACTACATATTTTTGTCTATTTTGTGCTGCTATGACAGAATACTTGAGATGGGGTAATTTATAAAGACCAGGAATTTATTTCCTCGCAGTTCAGGAGGCTGGGAAGTCCAAGATTAATGCACCAGCATCTGGTGAGGGCCTTCGTGCTGCATCATAACATGGCAGAAGGCATCACATGGGGGGCGAGAGGGAGCCAAACTCATCCTTTGTAAGGAGCCCGCTCCCGAGATAATGGCATTAATCTGTTCATGAGGGCAGAGTCCTTATGGCCTAATCACCTCTTAAAGGTCCCAACTCTTAACACTGTTGCCTTGAGGATTAAGTTTCCAACACATGAACTTTAGGTGACGTATTTAAACCATAGCACTGCCCATTTAATTTTTGAGCATAACCATTCAGAGATTCATAATTATCATTTTCCTTCCCTTTAGCATAGAACAAGGTGAGTATTGACACACAGCTTTTTGAAACTGTTCGTTCAAGGGATACAGGATTAAGGAGTTAAACCTATGAAAGTAGAAAGATATTGACTGGTCACTGATCTTATAGACAAGCCTGAAGTCTAGGCCATTGTCACCTCTATGTTTTATTCAGAGAATTCATAATATTAGTGTAATAGACATTAGGGATTACATGTAGTCTCATAATCTATTTCTCACAGTCTTTCTTAATAGCCCTGGCCTTTTTCCATCATCTGGTTGAGGCTCCCTTAATTTTCTCTTAGGCCCTAAGCTCTTAGGCTTGAATTCTCTGTCAGTGTTCCTTAGTCCCACCCCCTCCACAAATGAATTGATCATTTTCTTCTCCCCACCCTGTGCTTGCTCCTGTCATCAGCCTTCATCAAAGTCTCTTTGCATCTTCATCTTTTCTGCTACTCTCAATACTTTTAGCAATATCCATCCAAGTTCTGCCTCAGATTACCTTACTGTGATACTTGGACATAGAAGTACTGAATAAGTATTAATTACCGTGATTAACAATTCATTATATTATGTGTTGAAGCAGTGCATAATTTGAATGAATGTGAGATGGTGTTTTTTTCCCTCCTCCTTTTCCTTGAAAACTTATAAATTCTAAACATAGCTCATTTTACTTTTCTTACGCATTCATGAACAAAAGAAAAATGTAGGGAGTTTTCCAGATTTCTGAAGGATAGTGATTACATTTATCCAGTTCACATTGCATGGACATAATTTTTAAGAGGATGTTATCATTGACTACGGAATAATGTATGCCATACATGTCTGATAGATGCCATGCTAAAAATAGATCTAAATGAATTAAATGAAATCTAGTCCCCTGGGTCACATCATTCTGTAAATTGCTAAAGAAGACACATACTTGTTTCTGCCAGGGTTTACCTAGCTGGAGTGATATCATTTATTTTACTCTAGAACTTTCTTACCTTCTTTTCTTTTAGATAAATCACCTCCAAACCGGGTATGGGAAGGCCCCTTCTTCATGTCTTCAATGGTCAATTAAAGGGATTTATCCATATTTTTTGAAATGTGCTCAAATATTTGTCACATAGCCCCTTTTAAAATAGGGCTTTTTCAATATTAGGAAACATTATTCTGCCTGGAACCTGCTAGTTTGTACAAACAATTAACATGATTTGCATTTTTTACTTAGAATGATGTGTTGGTTTTAAACAGTTAATCTAATATGTTTGTATATGTGCTTTCTAGTCTTAAACATCAAGAGAACTTAGTTTCTTTTTGGCTATTAGTGAATAATATGCATTTGCCCCGTTTAGAAAGCTATATTTATATATGAGCCCCTCGGGTTTATAAGTCCTAATTGTCACTGCATTGCTCTAAATCCAAATAGCTGTCCTTTTTGAAGCCATGTATAGTTATGTGTAGTGAGAGATCTTTTGTACCAGTTAATACTGTTATAATATAGTCACATTTAATTTGGCACCTTATGATTTGATAAATAGCCTTTTTGGGTTTTTTTCTAGAAGCATAGTAGATGTTTATCATATTGAGATGGGGGAAAGAAGCTGAAAATACCCATTTTAATTGATAATTTGTATATAAACAACTAAATCTGTCTGAATCTTTATGCATCTTGCAGTATCCTGGCTAAATTTTTTTCAAGGGAGGGGTCATCTGTTTGAAAGCTTCGTTTTATAGTTTATTAACTTTATATACTCATTCTCTTTGAAGGGATTTAAAAAAATAGCATCACAAGCAATTTATTTAATGAAACAAATATATATTGGGTATTTGTTTTGTATATAGTGCTGCTCTTGGCCCTATGGAATATACCAAGAAGTAGAATATATAACCTTTTGAAGGTATATAATATATTTGAGAAGTTAATACATAAAGAGTAATTAAAGGGTTAGTAACTTATGATTCAATTCAAGAAACATCACAAGGTTTGTATAGAGCTTCTAGGGAAGAGAGATGACTGGGTTGCTCTGGGAAGATGGAGGTCTAACATTAGCCTTCTAACATTAGTAGCAGTGATTGGGAGGAGACATCCAAGGAGAATGTTTCCACATAAAGAAGGAAATCTCATGAACAAAGAGGTAGAAAGGCCTGGGAGAGGGAGAAAGCACTATATAATCTAATCTGTTAAAAAGTGAGGAGTCATAAAAGGAGAATTCTGGTTCTCTCACCTTCTGGATACAGGGCTCCCTTCCTGGCCTCTTTGTGGGGTTGGGTGGGGCTTGAGACTAGTCCTAGCTAAGTGAATTGAAAGCAACATCACTTCCAAGTCAGACCATTTAATTTTTCATATGAGACTCTGCAGTCTGTTCTTCCTTACAACACAGTGATCACCCACATTCAAGATAATGTCAGCAGCATGAGCCCAGATTCTTGAATGACTGAGAAGAGCCCTCTTGTTTACCAGTTACAGTGTGAATGAGAAATAGAAACGTTAATTGTTTAAGCCATTGAGATTTGGGAGTCGATTGTTAACCACAGCACAGTATAATAACCTAGCCTATTCTGATTATTACAAGAGCGAGTAGCAAACAAAGTGGTTAAGGAGACCTAGTAGAAATAATAAGGAAAAAGAGGTTTTCAGCTGCATGTTTTAAAAACCTAACATTCTTAAGAAACAGGTCCAAGTCATTGCCAGATTTATAAGTAGAAGATTCCAGTAAGGTGAGAAATATAAACTGATGTCTTATACAGGCATACTTCGAAAATATTGTGGGTTTAATTCTAGATCACCACAATGAAGGGAATTTCGCAATAAAGTGAGTCACACAAATTTTTGGGTTTCCCAGTACATATAAATATTTATACTATACAGTAGTCTATTAAGTGTTCAATAGCAGTATGTCTAAAAAACAATGTATACATCTTAATTAAAAAGTACTTTATTGCTAAAAAATACTAATGATCATCTGAACGTTCAACAAGTCATAATCTTTTTGCTGGTGGAGGGTCTTGCCTCAGTGTGGATGGCCACTGACTAATCAGGGTAGTGGTTGCTGAATCTTAGATGGCTGTAGCAATTTCTTAAAATAAGACAACAGTGAAGTTTGCTGCATCAATTGACTCTCCTTTCACAGATGTTTCTCTGCAGTGTGCAATTACTATTGATAGTATTTTACCCACAGTAGAACATCTTTCAAAATCAAAGTCAGTCCTCTCAAACCCTGCCATTGCTTTATCAACTAAGTTTATGTAATAGTCTAAATCCTTTGCTGTCATTTCAACAATGTTCATAGTATCTTCACCAGGAGTACATTCTGTCTCAAAAAACCGCTTTCCTTGCTCATCCAACCAAAGCAACTCATCATCCATGAAAGTTTTGTCATGATATTGCAGCAATTCTGACACATCTTAAAGTTATACTTCTAATTCTAGTTGTCTTGCTCTTTCCACCATATCTGCAGTTACTTCCTTCACTAAAGTCTTGAAACCCCTCAAAATCATCCATAACAGTTGGAATCAACTTCTTCCAAATTCCTGTTAATATTGATCTTTTGCCTCCTCCCATGAATCTTGAGTATTCTTAATGACATCTAGAATGGTGAATCCTTTTCAAAAGGTTTTGAATTTACTTGGCCTTGTTCCGTCAGAGGAATCACTATCTATGGCAGCAATAGCCTTACGAAATATATTTCTTAAATAATAAGACTCGAAAGTTGATATTGCTTCTTGATCCATAGGCTTCAGAATGAATGTTTCGTTAGCATGCATGAAAACAACATTAATCTCCTTGTTCATCCCCATCAGCACCCTTGGACGACCAGGTGTGTTGTCAATGAAACAGAAATATTTTGAAAAGAATCTTTTATTCTGAGCAGTAAGTCTCAACAGTGGGCTTAAAATGTTCAGTAAACCATTCTGTAAACAGATGTGCTGTTATCCAGGCTTTGTTGCAATTTAGAATACTGGCAGAGTAGATTCAGCATGATTCTTAAGGGCTCTAGGATTTTCAGAATGGTAAATCAGCATTGGCTTCAACCTAAAGTTGCCAGTTGCATTAGCCCCGAACAAGAGAGTCTGCCTGTTCTTTGAAGCCAGGCATTGACTTCTACTCTCTAGTTGTGAAAGTCCTAGATGGCATCTTCTTCCAATAGAAGGCTGTTTTGTCTACATTGAAAATCTGTCGTTTAGTGTAGTCACCTTCATCAGTGATCTTAGATCTTCTGGACAGCTTGCTGTAACTTCTACATCAGCACTTGCTGCTTCACCTTACACTTTTGTGAGGACAGCTTTTTTTCTTAAATCTCATCAACGAACCTCTCCTAGCTTCCAACTTTTCTTCTGCAGCCTCATTACCTCTGTTTGGCTTTATAGAATTGAAGAGACTTAGGGCCTTGCTGTGGATTAGGTTTTGGCTTAAGGAAATGTTGTGGCTGGTTTGACCACCTACCCAGACCACTCAAACTTTTCCAGCAATAAGGCTCTTTCGCTTTCTTATCATGCATATGTTCACTGGAGTAGCACTTTTAATTCTCTTCAAGAACTTTTCCTTTGAATTCACAACTTAGTGAACTATGTCTTCCTCACTAAACTTTTTAAACTTTCCTCACTCTAAATAATTGTTTCTAGCTTTTGATTTAAAGTTAGAGACATGCAACTTTTTTCACTTGAACACTTCAAGGCCACTGTAGGGTTATTAATTGGCCTAATTTCAGTATTGTTCTCAGTGAATAGGAAGGCCCAAGAGGAGAGAGACAGATGGGGGAACAGAGCAGTTATAACACCCAACATTTATTAAGTTCACCATCTCATATGTGCCTCAAAATAATTACAATAGTAACATCAAAGATCACCGATCACAGATCACCAGAGCACATAAAATAATAATGAAAAGGTTTGATATTGCAAGAATTACCAGAATGTGAGACAGAAACATGAAGTGAGCACATGCTGATGGAAGAATAGTTCCAACAGACTTGCTCAACACAGGGCTGCCACAAACCTTCAGTTTGTGTTTAAAAAACAAAAATAAAAACCATGCAGTGTTTGTGAAGCACAACAAAACAAAGTATGCCTGAATTAGACATAAAAAGCTAACTTAAGAACTTAATGTTAAATGTTGAAGAACTTAAAGTAACCTTGGAGGAAAAACCCAGAAAGATCTAGGCAAAAGAAATATTACGGATTGCAAGCTTATCACTGAAAAAAAAAATCAAATATATTACAGTTATCCCTTGGTATCCTCAGGGGATTGGTTTTAGGACCCTCAATCCCCCAGTACCAAAATCTGCAGATGCTCAAGTCCCTTATATAAAATTGTGTATTATTTGCATGTAAACGATACACATCCTCCCATATACTTGAAAATATCTCTAGATTACTTACAGTGCTTAATATGATGTAAATAGTTAATATACTGCATTTTAAATTTGTAGTTTTTTAATTGTTTTTATTTTTTATTTTTTTCAAATATTTTCAATCTGCAGTTGGTCAAATCTGCAGGTGTGGAACCAGTGCATACAGAGGGCCAACTTTATCTTTAATATTAATCATTTCTACCAACATTTATCAAAATTATCCAGAATTCTTATGTTTTCCTTCTGTCCTTTCTCAAGTTACAGTGTGATTTATTGGTGACTTGTGCATCATCTAGTTAATTTGCATTTTTAAATTTCTTTAAAGATTTTCTGTATTTAATATTTTTCATATGCTTATTTCTTATTTCTTAATTTTTTCTTCAAAAACACGTTTTTAGGTCACATTGAAGTAGTGAAATTACTCGTGGCACATGGAGCTGAAGTGACATGCAAGGATAAGAAGTCTTACACACCTCTTCATGCGGCAGCCTCTAGTGGAATGATCAGCGTAGTCAAGTACCTTTTAGATCTTGGAGTTGATGTAGGTGTATAGATTGAACAGTGTAAAATAATGGAGCGTTTTATGTAATTCTGTTGGGAGAAGTTATTTCAGGTTTAAAAGATGATTTATGCAATAATTTTTTTGTCTTTTAACTGGATGTCTATAGTCCTTTACTTATTCTCTAGTGTACTGATTAATGATCAAGACATATATAGTCAAATTTTATTAAGGTAAAATAACTTTCAAGGGTGAATGATTAATTGCCATTTTTCCTTCTCCATCACATTCCAGGCCCTGTAATTCCATTTCACCTGAGGGAACCAGCAGATCAGATACACATGGATTAGACAGCCAGGTTATTATTGTTTGCCTAGTTAGTCTAATATTCTCTTTAAATGACTGTAGCAGTTCACATTACAAGAGATTGGCAAAACCTAGGCAGGAAAATAAGGCTTTTTGTCTACCAAGTGAAAGTGTTCCTTACCATAAAATTCTCTTTGGTTAAAAAGAAATGCTGCTTTATCTGGATATATTTGATTTCTAAATTGAGATAGCTGAGAATACCTGGAGCTTTCACAGGACATTCCTTAAACACATGTACTTTACTCCCACTCTTAGTATATTTACTCTTATTTTAGGAACAGTTCTAACAAACTCATTGGTTCTTCAGAACAGCAAATTAGAAGAGAGTGGGTAAGGTTGTGCTAGAAGAAAATAACTGCAAAAAAACTGAGAAAAAGTAGGTGATGGCCTAGTTAGACACAGAATACATGACAGAACTGTAGAGGTGGACAGGCTCTTAATTTAAGAACCATGTGAAACATTCTGCCTAAAACAAGCTAGTAATTATTGAATATGTGGGGTTCACAAGAAGTTACAAAAATCCATGCACATTGTTATGTAGGATTTTGTAGAGTGCAAAACAGATAAAAGTTTCATTTCAACTCTATAATTCTGTATCTGTTTCAACAAGAGTAACATAATACCTTGAAAAACCCCTGATCTAAATAAATGAGACAATCTTGTTTCTGATCACTTATTCAAGTTCATTCTAGTGCAATTCTTAAGACTTATTGACAGTAAAATAACATTTGTAAACTCTGGTGACAGTATATTCTTTGAAATAAGTGATCATTCTTAAGGGTCTTTTAATGACGTATGGCCTCCAGTTGTGTGGGTTTTTTAGTTTCCTAGGGATCTCATAACAAATTACCACCAACTGGGCAGTTTGTGAGACTTAACAACAGAAATTTAATCTCAAAGTTCTGTAGTATGGAAGTTCTCATTCAAGGTGTCATCTAGGTTGGTTCCTTCTGGAGGCTCTGAGAGAGAATCTATTCCCATGTCTCTCTTCTAGCTTCTGGTGACAAAATCTAGGTACTTTGATTAAAGTTAAGTGTTATTACTTTCTTACTTCCTCAGATGTCTGTTACCAGTGATCGCAGAAAAGAAAATGTTAAAGTTGTGATACGTTGGGGCCAGCTATGTGGTTATGGGGCAGAGTCTCTACACAAGGGTTAATGACCAACTACTTTCAGATTTGATAATTCATTGGAAGGACTCACTAAGCTCACTAAAAGCTGTATACTCACAATTACAGTTTATTGCAGGGAAAAAATAAAAATTAAAATCAGCCAAGGGAAGAGTGACATTTAGGGTAGAGTCTGGGAATGTTCTAAAGATCAGATTCCCTTTGTCCCCTTCTCATGGATTCAGGACACATTACTCTCCTAGCATCAATGTGTGACAATATGCACAATGTATTTCTAACCAGGAATGCTCACCTGAGCTCATTGTTAGTTTTATTGGGGTTCCACTGCATAGACATCATTGACTGATTGATTTCCTATGTGGTTGATTAGTCTCCAAATACACTGATACTTCGTGACCCAAAACCCCTACCCTGTGTCACATAGTTGGTTTATATCTGGCATGGTCAGCTCCCATCTTAAACAAGGACATTTATGTCAGGTATAACACAGATTACTTCTCTGAAGCCAAGGGCAAAGTCCAGACCTCTTTTTGGATCATAATTCTTTTTTTTTTTTCCTTGAGGCAGCATCTCACTCTGTCACCCTGGGTAGAGTGCCATGGTGTCAGCCTAGCTACAGGAACCTCAAACTCCTGGGCTTAAGTGATCCTCCTGCCTCTGCCTTCTGAGTAGATGGGACTATAGGCATGTGCCACCGTGCCTGGTTAATTTTTTCTATTTTAGCTTCCTGGCTAATTTCTTTCCATTTTTAGTAGAGACAGGATCTCACTCTTGCTGAGGCTGGTCTCGGACTCCTGACCTCAAGCAATCCTCCCACCTCGGCCTCCCTGAGTGTTAGGATTATAGGCATGAGCCATCATGCCTAGCCAGATCATATTCTTTACTACAGAGAAATCATGTAAACTTTAAAGTATTCCCTTATTTTATTTATTAGAAACTGAAAGAAAAAAAAACTGAGTTGCATGAATTATTTCCCATTCTTGAGCACATTCTTTTGCCTTGTGATAAAATACCACCATGTGAAGCTGGAACATATTTACAGCCCAAGTTTACAGCAAAAATGAATTAAATAAGTAGAAGAACATGCCCTTCATTTTTGAAATCCTGATCTGTACTTCATTACTAACTTAGTGTTACCATTGCAAAGTGAAAAGGCTGAAAATATGCATGCTATTGAATATACCTCAGAATCTTCAGTTTGTGTTTATTTTTTATGAGTCTTAGAATTAATTCTACAGTAAATCACTAATGTAAAAATACATTAGTTTACATTTTCCTAAAATATTTCTTTCGGTATTATTCAGTTTTGTCATGAGGTAGACATTGTATATGTGAATTATATTCCTTGAACGTACAAAATCTATACAGCACCAAAATGCCTGTTAATGTTCATTTTTTTAAATGAACTTCAGAATTATAAGCCTCAACTGTGTATTTATCTCTGTTACTGTTTCTCACTTTAATAATTTGATTGCGACCACAAGATTGCTAAAATAGCTGACAATAATGATAATTAGCGAGACTAACATTCACTGTTTTTTCCTTCCAATAGATGAATGAACCAAATGCTTATGGAAATACACCTCTTCATGTAGCCTGCTATAATGGACAAGACGTTGTAGTGAATGAACTTATAGACTGTGGTGCTATTGTAAATCAAAAGAATGAAAAAGGATTTACTCCATTGCACTTTGCTGCTGCATCAACACATGGAGCATTATGTTTAGAGCTTCTGGTTGGCAATGGGGCCGATGTCAATATGAAGGTATGAAACAAAATCAGAATCCATACTTTATTTAGGATTTTACTGTTTAAAAGAATATCAGTAGTGAATACTTTTTAGCAATAAAGAGGAACTACTAATTAACTCAAGAACACAGATGAATCTTAAAAATATGCTGAGTAAAAGCCTTACGCAAAAGTATGTACGCTGTTTCCATTTATATAAGGTTCTAGAACAAATGAAATTCTACTTGTATGGGGTTTCAGAATCTATAGTTGAGAAAAATAAAAGCAGTGGTTGCCTCTGCAAGGAGGGATCAACTGAGAAACAGGCATGAGGAAACTTTATGGGGTAATGGTAATGTTTTGTATTAGATTATTAAATATGAAATGTCCAATTTCCTTAAGTACTAAGTTTCACAGTTGATATCTCTGACATTTCACTTTGACACTTCTTGTTTTATTTGTGTCGTGAAGGTACATCCTTATTCTTTCAAACACATAGTTTGCCTTGTGATTATCTGTCAAATTTTTTTAAGAGCAATTTTTGTGAAACCATACATAAGTCAAAAATTCATGTTGTTTTCAAATATGAGTTCCGTTGTGACACCAATGCAGTGCCGACAGCTCGAAATAACATGAAGTGTTTGGGAAGGATGTGGCTAATGAATGCACAGTATGTAGTTGGTTTGAGAAGTTCTATTCTGGTGATTTTATTCTCAAAAATGAGCCATGTGGGCGACTTGAGACCAAGGTGGAAAATGATGAGCCGAAAGCTATAGTGGAAGCAAATGCATTTCAACCTAGGCGTGAATTAGCAGCAAGATTTGACATTACTCTTCCAACAATATTGGACCTTTTGAAATAAATGATCAAGGTAAAGAAGCTGGATAGATGGGTTCTGCATGAATTAAACAAGCATCAGAAGAGAAATTGTCTCCAAGCTTGACTTTCTTTGCTGTCATGATGTAAAAGCAAACCATTTCTACACCATATTGTTACCTGTGATGAAAAATGGATTGTTTTTGACAGTCACAAGCGCTCAGCACAATGGTTGGATAAAGTTGAACTGCCAAAATAGCCCAGAACCAAATATCCATCCAAAAAAGCTAGTGGTGTCCGTTTGGTGATCCAGTGCTGGTGTTATCCACTGCAGCTTCGTGAAACCTGGTCAGTCGATTACAGTGGACATCTACTGCAACCAGTTGGACGAAATGATGAGGATGTTTGCGATGAGGCAGCTGAGATTGGTCAATACAGACAGTCCAATCCTCTTGCAAAACAACACTCCGACCCCATGTCACAGAAACCACACTGCTTAAACTATAGCATCTGGACTTGGAAACACTCTGTCATCCAGCGTATTCACCAGACCTTGCACCAACTGACTACCGTTTCTTCCAGGCTTTGGACCACTTCTTGCAAGGAGAAATATTCAGTTCTCAACAAGCTGTGGAAAATGCCTTTTGTGATTTCATCACCACTCGCTCTGTAGGCTTCTTCGCTGCTGGAATAAATAAGCTACCATTAAGATGGCAAAACTGTGTCAAGAGTTTAGGTGCATACGTTGATTAATTGTGCTGTTTTTTGTTTGAGATATAATAAACTAAACTTTTAATTCAAAATCTGACATTTCATATTTAATGACCTAATATTTTGGCAGGCTTTGTATTATATAGATAAGCATTTGTCAGAATTCATAAGGGACTACATTTAAGATTGGTGGCCGGGTATGATGGCTCACACCCCTAATCCCAGCACTTTCCAAGGCAGAGAGGGGAGGATCACTTGAGCCCAGGAGTTGGAGACCAGCCTTGGCAACATAGTGAGACCCTGTCTCTACAAAAAATTTTTTAAAATTAGCCAGACATGTTGGTGTGTGTCCTAGCTACTGGGGAGGCTGAGGGGGGATGATTGCTTGAGCCTGGGAGTTGGAGGCTACAGTGAGCTATCATGGTGCTACTGCATTGCCTGGGCAACAGAGCAAGACCCTGTCTTAAAAAAAGAATCTTTTTTTTTTTTTTTTTTTTTTTTGCTGAGTTGCCCAGGCTGGTCTTCAATTCCTCACCTCAAGCAATCCTCTTGCCTCGGCCTCCCAAAATGCTAGGATTACAGGTATGATCCACCTTACCAGACCTCAAAATCTTAATTGCTTATGCTTTCTCACAGAATTATACAGTAAAAGCACACTTATTTTAGCTCCAGAATTTTCATGTATTTCTAAAATCCAAATGCTTACTCCTGAAAGTGTGACCAAAAACCAAAAAGCAACTATTCCTTATGTATAACTCACTGATACTGTGTTTTTTCCTAAAATTTCAAAAAAGGCTTGTAGAGTGAACACCTATATACATACCACCTAGATTCTACCACTAATATTTTACCGTTGGTCATTTTGTTTGTTTGTTTTTATTTCAGAGTATTATGAGGGTACAAACATTATGGTTACATTTTATGTCTTTGCCTCACCCAAGTGAGGGTTAGAGGCGTGCCCTTCCCTTCTACAATGCTCCCCGTGTCCTTTAGTTGCGGGTTTACCCCCCCCACCCATCCCCCTAATCCCTGGAGAGTATTACTGCCATGTGAGCACCGTAGTGTTCATCAGTTAGTACCAATTTGTTGGTGAGAACAAGTGGAGCTCGTTCTTCTGATCTTGTGATACCTCACTTCAGATAATGGGCTCAAGTTCAGTCCAGGAAAATACAAGAGGTGCTAGATCACTGTCATTTCTTATAATTGAGTAATATTCCATTGTATACATATACCAAATTTTAATAATCCACTCATGAATTGATGGGCAGTTGGGTTGTTTCCACATCCTTGCAATAGTGAATTGTGCTGCCATAAACATTCGGGTGCAGATGTCTTTATTATAGAATGTCTTTTGCTCTTTGGGGTAGATGCCTAATAGTGCTATTGCTGAATTGAATGGTATTTCTATTTTTAGCTCTTCGAGGTATCTCCAAATTCTTTTCCACAGAGGTTGCACTAATTTGCAGTCCCAGCAGCAGTGTAAGAGTGTTCCTGTCTCCACATCCTCGCCAGCATTCGTTATTTTGGGATTTTTTGATAGAGGCCAATCTCACTGGGGTTAGGTGATATCTCATTGTGGTTTTGATTTGCATTTCTCTAATGATTAGAGATGTCGAGCATTTTTTTATATGTTTGCTGGCATTGGTCGTTTTTATCGTATATTGATCCATCCATCCATCCACCCACTCAGTTGCCCAATTATTTGATGCTTTTTTATTAGCTGGACCCCAGTGATTGGATTGACGCTTTTTAAAGTTAGTCACAGACATCACTACATGTCACATCTAAACACTTCAGTATGCATACCATTAAAGACAGCACCAAATAAACTGAAAGATATATAATAGCTAATGATATAGGTAAGCCTTCATCATTTTTATGATACCTAATATTTAACACACAAAGATGATTTTAACTACAGCCATTTTATTATAAACAGGTCTCATAGAGACTGAAAAAATTTGGTTGTGACCTTTGCTTTTGAAGAACGTTGAGATAAATTCAAAATTCTTATTTTTTTTATTTTATTTGATTTTAATTTTATTTTTATTCTTCATTTTTTGAGACAGAGTCTTGCTCTTTTGCCCTGGCTAGAGTGCAGTGGTATCAGCATAGCATAGAGATTAGGCTTCCTATTTTATACACTGCCATTTAGGCATGAATATTTAATATAATTTGATGATAATGAATCACTTGATTCATGTCAGTGTCTACATAGTTGACACTGTGATTATATTTTCAGTCTATCTTTCAAGAAGCACTCCTTTGCCGGGCGCGGTGGCTCACGCCTGTAATCCTAGCACTCTGGGAGGCTGAGGCGGGCGGATAGTTCTGAGCTCAGGAGTTCGAGACCAGCCTGAGCAAGAACGAGACCCCGTCTCTACCAAAAATAGAAAGAAATTAATTGGACAGCTAAAAATATATATAGAAAAAATAAGCCGGGCATGGTGGTGCATGCCTGTAGTCCCAGCTGCTTGGGAGGCTGAGACAGTAGGATCGCTCGAGCCCAGGAGTTTGAGGTTGCTGTGAGCTAGGCTGACGCCATGGCACTCGCCCCAGGCAAGAGAGTGAGACTCTGTCTCAAAAAAAAAAAAAAAAAAAAAAAAAAAGAAGCACTCCTTTAAGAGGCTCACTTAAAGTAAAATGCTCAGACCAATGAATGGTCCTATTTGAAGTTACCTCCTTAATTTGTAAAATTTATTGGTAGATTTCATACATAACAAGGGAAATTTTTAGCAAAGGGGTTAAGATATGGTTAAGTACATTTGAAGGCAACAGCCTATGATGTTCGTTTCAAAACAGATTTCATGAAAGTTGCCTTAATCTCACCTAAGGATGTGTGACATCTCATTTATATGCAGTTGTCCAATTATTTTATTGCTAAGTTCTACTGAAACATGTTTCCCATGTTGCTGACTTCCAAGGTCCCTCCCAGCTCTGAAATTACACAAAAATTGTTAATAGCTGAGTTTTCAACCAGCAAGACTCTGTGCTCATACATTCCTAACACCTGTATTTCCTATATTTATCAAACAGGTATTTATTATTTGGCTGATTGACTAAGGGGCCTAAGTCCTTGACACTTGCCCTATGTTATAAAAATTTAAATTTGCTAACCTTTATGTTCTCCTTATCAAATTATCTCTGTTTCTCCCTACTTAATCTTTTCCTCCTATCACATTCTCCGTTTTGTTGTTTCTGGCTTTGATTAAGTTTTAGATGACTAGGAATTGGGATGTGAATTTGTAATGATTCAGTTTCTAAGATTTTAGTTATCCTATGGAATGGTAGAGATAAAATGAATAGGGTTTAAAAGTCAGTATAGGTCTGGTTTAACATGAGCCTTACTAATTGATTTCTTCACTTACATGCATGACAATAGGGTTGTGAGGATTAAATGACTAATATTTATGAAGTGTTTTAAACTGTACCTGAAACATAGTGCTATATATATAAATATTAACTGTAGTTACATCTTCCACATTTCATCATTTTATGAATTCTAATTGGGGGAGGGGAAGTGGAGGGAACAAGGGGTCTCAGTCTGTCACCCAGGCTAGAAGGCAATGGTGTCGTCATAGCTCACTGCAACCTCAAACTCCTGGGCTGAAACAATCCTCCTGCCTTAGCCTCCCAAATAGCTAGGACTACAGTTGCACACCACCATGCCCAGCTAATTTTTCTATTTTTGTAGAGATGAGGTCTCCCTCTTGTTCAGGCTGGTCTTGAACTCCTGGCCTCAAGTGATCCTCCAGCCTTGGCCTCCCAGAGTGGTAGGATTACAGGCATGAGCCACCACACCTGGTCTCAAATTTTTATTACAAGTTTCTCTTTGTTTTGGTTTTTTTGTCTGTAAAAAATGGCTGTAGGCAAAAGATTAACATTAAAAATCAGGATTTGTCGTATAGGGAACATTCTGAAAACACGAAACCAGAATCTTTTTGTTAAGAATATTTTTGTGCTTTTTGTTTTGTTTTTCTGGTTGAAAGAATGACAACTAGCATATTAAAAAAACAATGATTAAAATTAAAATGACATAACAAGTACTGGTATGTCACATGAGTGTTTTACACCAAACGTTTATTGTATTTACTCTGTACAGCAGACCTATGAGGTGTAGATAATATAATCCTCATTTTCTGTTGAGGAAATGAAAGCACAGAGAAGTTAGGCAACTTGTCCAAAATATTGCCTGGACAGAACTGAGAATCTACACTCAGATTATTCTGACTCCAGAGCCCACACATGCATGCATTCTCTCTCTCTCTTCTTCCCTTCCTTTCTTACAGGGTCTCCAAAAAATTGGAAATTCTTCAAGATTACTTGCCAATCGTATAGTTTGCTTGAAAAATTCATATAAAATTATGGAATCAAATACCTAAGTAGGTATTTATGATACTGCTCTAATACTCCAAAATCATAATGGCGTAAGGATATCTTCATTGTACAGTGTTAGTATAGACTTAGAAAAATTGTCACATTTCAATGTTAGTACAGACACAGAAGCCATGCTGAATGTTGCTATGACATTAGGAGCTCCAACACAGTTTCTTTCCTTTGCATTGGTCACATGTATGTTTTGATTAACTAAAAGATTTTAAGGAAGAAAAGACATTACCTAACTCAGAAGAAAACATAGCACCGAATTCAGGGATTGTTTTTCTTCATATTTGGAACTCCTTTAAAATTTCTGTATGAAATATACACATATCCAGCCGATCTGATTTATTATTTTAAGAGATTTGAGAAAATAGCTAACAATATTTATTACAAATAATTATATATAATATACACAGGTTTTTTTAATGAACTGTAGTGGCTGATGTTAATTCTGATACTTTTCCTTGGTAGAGGAGGGATTCAGGGTTTCCTAAAGCATTGGAGCAATGTGAAATTTTGAGTCTTAAATTTGGGAAGCACATCCTGACTATATCACTCCTGATTTATATACTATGGGCATAGAGTTTTTGTATATTTGTGCTTTATGATAAACAGTCTAAAAAAATTAGTTCATAATTTTAAACAGCTCTTTCACCTCCATAGGCTTCAATTAAATTTAGTGTTTGTGATAGCTATAGAAAATAAAGATGCAAGAGGATATTCAGAGCAAAACTAAGGATTACATATTATGGATATAACAGTAATTTAAAGTTTTTTGTGTGTATTTCAGAGTAAAGATGGAAAAACCCCACTGCATATGACCGCCCTCCACGGTAGATTCTCCAGATCACAAACCATTATCCAGAGTGGTAAAAAGTATTTCTGTTTGCTTTTTTTTTCTTAAATGTAATTAAAAAAAAAAAAAATCCACCAAATGAATGGTATTGAGGATTTGTCATAGCAGTCTGTATACTTTTAATATATGATTTCATATTATATGAAAATCAAATATTAAAGAGTATAAAATGCCATGTATATGTATCTTTCATAATTTGTTTTTCATTTATTATTGTTTTGTTTCCCCAAATTATAAATATTATTTCTTCAGCAGTTAGTGTTGACTTTGTTCAATATTGCTAAATAAAAAACTGCCTTTCTACCACAATTTGTATTATATATTAATGTATACTCTGTATATACATTATGCATTTATCATTTTCCACTTTTGAATATTTTAAACTAATTCTATGATTTTAATTTTCTGAACTTGTATTCTTTTGTGTTTGAATTAGTACTAAGAAAGCTACACTTTTAACTCAAAAGAACTTTTAGGTGTATTACTTTGAACCAATGTTTCCCAAGCCATAGTCCAAGAAACTATTTTTTTATTAGCCCTCTAGATAGTAGGTGCTAAGATTTCGCAGGTGAAAAGTACAAATAGGCTCATGATCAAATAATTTTGGAAGCACTGCATGCAGTCTTGATGCCATAGAGTATGCACGTTAAAGCTCTGAAAAGTCTTGCCCTGAAGAAATGTATTTAATTTTGTTTTAATGCATTGGTTTCCAAATTTATTGTACCCCAGAACCCTTTTATCAGTTTAAAATCTATTAAAAACTTATGCTTAATTCACAAAATTACTTTAAGTATAAAATCTGTAACTCTAATTCCAGGCCCAATAAATATGCTTTCAATGCAATCTAGTTAGAATTGGTGTATTCATTAGTTTGTGCTTGAACAGCATTTTTTATATTACTTTCCATGTAGTGGGTTTGACTTTATGTAGTCCAGTGTCTGACAGTCCTTTGTCACAGGAGCTGTAATCGACTGTGAGGATAAGAATGGAAACACCCCTTTGCACATAGCAGCACGATATGGCCATGAGCTGCTAATCAACACTCTTATTACGAGTGGTGCTGACACTGCAAAGTAAGTAGTACTTACCAAGGTGTTGATAGTTGTCACAGGGAAGCACAAAAGGAAGTGAACTGCCCTTTTTTAGGTATTTCGTATAGAAATGTGGATTATGATCTCTTTGTTTTTAATATAGAAGTACTTAAAAGACTCAAAAGTTGTACATACCAAATCCTTTTTTTTTTTCATCCAAATACTATCTTTAGATAATGGTTTTTCAGACTGTGCTGTACAGAGTTCAGGGATTCCTTGATTGCTGCTACAAAGGATTTCTTGCCCCCCCCCACTTTGGTCAGAACAGTTCACTTTTATTTATTTTATATATTAAAGTTTCTATGTAAAATTTTGTTTGAAAGATGGGTTCTTCTGCATATGCTCTGCAAAAGTAAACACCCTACTTAAATTGGGAGTTTATCATTCCTATGTGTTTTTATACTTGTATCCCATTTCTGTGTATTCATTAACAAGTTTTAAACCTTTTCTTACTTTCTGTAAATGGTATATACTACTGTACCTATCCTTTTGCAACTTCAAAAAATTTTTTAAACTTGTTGATTTAGCCATGTAGATATAAAATTTGGTCCTTTTTCATATCTCTACAGGTGGCTCTTAATTCATTTTATAGACTTTAATAAATTGATGTATAAAGATTTCACAATTTATTCGTTCTTCTTATTTGCAAACATAAGTTGCTTCCAATTTTTCACTACTATGGAATTACTACAATACACATCCTTAAACATACTGCCCTATGGAACTGATTTACAATGGCTGGGCAATGTGGTAGTGAATTTCTCACCCTAAGCAAAGTCCAGAGACATTTTTGGTTGTCACAATTTGGGGAGAAAGGCATTACTGACATCTAGTGTGGGTAGAGCCTGGGATTGCTGCTGAGCAGCCTGGATGCACAGGAGAGCCCCTTCCTCCTCCTCCCACCTCCCCCCAACAAAGCCCGTAATAACAGTGGTGCTAAGGTTTTAAAACTCTATTCTGGGAGAATAGCTGGGTAATAAGTTATGCCCACCTTCAACTTTTGGCCAAATGACTCTCCAAAATGTTAGCGATTTTGACTCATCTAGTTATCTTTCACTTAAGTGTCTCTTTTTAATTCGTTTAAATGATTATATTTTTCTTGTGTTGTAATGAAGGCGTGGCATACATGGAATGTTTCCTCTCCATTTGGCAGCCTTAAGTGGTTTTTCAGATTGCTGCAGGAAACTTCTCTCTTCAGGTGAGTGGAGCCTTTGCAGACCAGTTCTGTGGGTTTGTTTGTTTGTTTGTGTCTCCCCAAACCCCCCAAAATTTTAAGACAATCTCTTTATCCTGCTTTTTCACAATTACATAAAGATGGGTCCAAGTATGGATCATGCATTAACTCTTCTTAGAAGATGTTGAGTTCTTTAATTCTAAGATTCTGTTCTCTTTAGCTCTGGAAAATGTTTTCTTTTTCTAGTGATTTCCTCCCCTCTGTTCTGTTTGTTGGATGTTATTCTTCTTGGATTGTCCTTTGTATATGGAAGCACCATATCTTCATTTGCATTTCTTATTGGTCTTAGCTTCCATTTTAAGAGCCAACAGCCATTCTACAATTTCTTCTAGGTTTGTGAAATTATTTATACAGTATCTAATTACTAGTTTAAAATGCTATAATCATAGTTGGTTTGAAACAACAGGATTAATGGTTTTCTGTAAATATTACTACAAAACTGATCCTTATTAAATGTATAAAATTACTAAACATATAATAAGACTAATTGATTTTAAATGATATTCTATTTCTCAGACTGTTAAGAAAGTTGAACCAATTTTGTATATTAACATTCATGTGTTTACTGAAAAAATTATGAGAAAGTTCCAGTGAAAATTAACATTATACAGTAAGACGGGCTGGGTGTGCTGCCTCACACCTGTAATCCTCGCGCTTTGGGAGGCCAAGGCAGGAGGATTGCTTAAGGCCAGGAGTTGGAGACCAGCCTGAGCAATATAGAGAGACCTTGTCTCTAAAAAAAAAAAAAAATTAAATTAAATTAAAAAGGTTAGCTAGGCTTGGCGGCGAGCCTATAGTCCTAGTTACTTGGGAGGCTGAGGCAGGCGGATCAGTTGAGCCCCCATGACTTTGAGGTTGCAGTGAGCTATGATGACGCAGTTGCACTCTAGCCTGGGCACCAGAGTGAGACCCTGTCTACAACAGATAGAGAAACAGACACTTCTGAGTTTTTCCTAATGATATTTTCAAGTGAGTTAATTCTGTTTTGATTTTTTTGAAATGTGTGTGCATCCGTAAGTATTCACTTAACCTGTTTTCCATGAAAGAAATGTTAAAAATCTCTTCTCAGTGATAATAATAATTCACAGGTAACAAAGCACCAATGGCATTTTTTTTTAAATAGCTTTACTGAGATATAGTTCACATACCATACAATTTACCCATTTAAAGTATACAATTCAGTATTTTTTAGTCTATTCACACGGATGCTTATCATTACAATCAATTTTAAAACATCTTCATCCCCTGTCAGAGAAATGCCTTTAGTAATTAGTCTTCATTTCTTTTCTCTTCCAGTCCTAAGCAACCACCAATCTTGCTATCTATAAAATGTGCCTGTTCTGAACTGTTCATATAAATGTAATCATGCCATGTGTGGGCTTCTATGACTGACCTTTTTCACTTAGCATAATGTTCTTCAGAGTCATCCATGTATCAGTATCAGAGCTTTATTTCTTTTAGTTGCTAAATAATATTCCATTGTATCCTGTAACCTTTTAAACAAGCACTTTAATATTTATCCTAAAAATCCCAATCTAGTAGTGGTAATTTCTTTGTAATGGTGTACATTATTAATTTATTTTTCTCTTCAATCATTTTGTTACCTATTCAGAACTCATGATTTTATTTGGGAGGGGAAGATACAATTCTTGATATAATACTTCAGTGTAAAGTAATACATTTATAATATTATGTAATAGATAAGGCATATTCATTCTTACAGGATTTGATGTAGATACCCCAGACGATTTTGGCAGGACCTGTCTACATGCAGCTGCAGCTGGAGGGTATGTTAATAGTATTTTTATTTCTTTAAGAAAAAGGCAACTGGTCATAGCAGTTTTTCTCTTACCTTTGTTCTTTATTAGTTCTGGGCTACTAGAAAATAGAAAACAAAATGGTTTGGGAATAGAAAGTCTGGGGTGGCAGAAATTACTTTGTTCATCCTCTTCCACCTAACTCATAGGTTGTCGATGGGAGGGAGAGAATTAACTTACAAAACAAGTATTGCTTTCTGTAAAAGAACATAATTCCTGAATAAAAGAAAAATTAATAAAATGATTTCTTAAAAATATGTCCTCAACATGAGAACATAAAAATACTGGGATGTTCTGAATAATACTATAATACTACTCTTTAAGTGGGTTTTTTTAAATCATATTTTCAAGGGGGGGAAAAAAGATGATATGTTTATGTCTTACCTCTAGTAGGAAGAGGAAAATTTGAGATTGGAAGATTTTGGACTAAGTTTTAAATAGTACTGCTAGGGTAAACTAGGCAGTTGGTTCAAATGAATGACAAACTTCAAGTAAAATTCTTGGTCTCTGAAAGCATATTGCTAATGTAATGTTTCTGATGATTTATCTGTGATAAGCCATGTAATTCATGATTTATGGAAAGCACATTTTACAAGAACTTTATTCCAAATGATAATTCCTTAAAAGTTTTAAATAATTTCAGAGGACAAGTGTGCTGAGCCAAGAATACCAGAGGCTAGTCTAAGTTGTAGAGATGGATTGTGAGCATGTGACTGGCTCCCTTGATCTTTCAAGGTCACCAGAGAACCTTCCAGTTAAAACCTAACTTCCATGTAACTTGCCTACAGAGAGAGGGACAACAGACTTGAGTGTGTGATCACTTGGCAGTTACAGCTTTCATTGTAACATAGTAAGTTGATGTTCAGGTTTATAAAAACTAAATTACAGAAATACCTACATATGTAATGTACTCTCCTACAATATTAACCAAAGATACATCTAAGAAAGCAATCATAGTATAGGAGAAGATAAGGGAAGGTTGACTTGGGATGTTACTGTATTTTCAGGGTTTTTTTTTTTAATCCATTTTAATTTAGTATTAAAAACCACTTAAACTATTCAATTATAAGCGTGTTGTTTCCTAAAAACTCCTCAGGATCTCTTTTACAAATGTGATCTTCCATTTAAACAGTGACAACATGATTTATTTGTTATTTCGTATCAGTGTGCCAATATGTGTTTACATATAACTTTCTAAATTCTAGATAAGATGAATTTTTATGTTTTATTGTTCATAAAATGTAAATCATGCCATTTTGCTCATAGTTAGCCTCGTTTAAAAACATTCTTGTGTGCTCATTTAAACCTACCAATTTAATTGTGAAATCATTGACAATTAAGTTTTCTAACTGTATTTTCCCTCAATAGAAATTTGGAGTGCCTAAACCTTCTGCTGAATACTGGTGCAGACTTCAACAAAAAGGACAAATTTGGGAGGTATGATATGATAATAGTTCCTCTAGAGAGCCTAATTTTATTAATGACTTGCTCAACCTTGTAACTGGCTTCTACGAATTAACTGAACAGTTCAGTGTCTTTTGCATTGTGATCATGATTCACTGAGAGTCCCGAGTAAAGTGTATAACTTCTAAATATTCAAATATTCATTCTCATTCACAGTTTTCTTTCTTTTTGGGGGGGTGGGGGGCGGTGCGGCGGAGACAGGGTCTCACTCTGTCGCCCTAGCTAGAGTGCCATCGCGTTAGCCTAGCTCACAGCAACCTCAAACTCCTGGGCTCAAGAGATCCTCCTGCCTCAGCCTCCCGAGTAGTTGGGACTACAGTTGTGCACCACCACGCCTGGCTAATTACTTTGTATTTTTAGTGGAGATGGGATCTCAGTATTGTTCAGGCTGGTCTTGAACTCCTGACCTCAAGCCATCCAACTGCCTCAGCCTCCCAGAGTGCTAGGATTACTGGTGTAAGCCACTGTACTTGGCC
The DNA here is from genome assembly GCA_004363605.1 of Indri indri. Taxonomy (NCBI): domain Eukaryota; kingdom Metazoa; phylum Chordata; class Mammalia; order Primates; family Indriidae; genus Indri; species Indri indri. The sequence goes on along the minus strand of RJWJ010001208.1, from coordinate 74,284 downwards.
CCTCTATACTTCTTTATCACTTCTCCCCCTCCAATAATTATGACCATGGAAATGTAAAACCCCATAGTAGTTTTCCTTCAAGAAACTCACAATACCTAGAGCACGTAAAAGAATTCTCCTTTTACCAAGTAATTATTTTTCTTTGGGTTTTTTGTTTTTTTGTAGGGGGAGGGGTGTTTTTGTTTTGTTTTGGTTTTTTCCCCAAGTCATTTCTTTGTGAGAGATTCCACTATCCACATCTTGTTACAGAGCCCGTAAGAGGGAGGAAATAGTTTACAAATATACATGTGTTAGTTTTTCTTTCTCCTCTTCTATATAAATCTCACATACACATACATCCACACACCCCACCGAGTATTTCACAGCAAGAAGGCAGTTGTGAAATGACATTCTTTGTAGTCATTCAGCCAATGTGCTCTCTCACTGTTCAGTCCTCATTGTTACTAGCATTTGTGATAGCAGTATTTAAAGCTACTTTAAGTTACTTTTAGTAGGAATTGACACAGAGTGCATTAGAACCACACAGGAAAGAATCGAAGGCAGTTTGAATTAGTTTGAAAGATGGAGTTGGCAATATAAGCAAAATCATGTGTGTCAACAGTTTGAGGATTGTACATATCAAAGTGTAGAACAGGAAAGGGTGTATCAGGAAGAATTGTATAAATGTATGTCAGTGTATGTGATTGGACCAGTTCAGAAGAGAAATAAAAAGAATTATGTATGGTAGGAAATCAGAAGTGATTAGAAGAAAAGAAAAAACTGGTTGACCCCATCATTGCTTTGAGGAATAGACTGCGCTCATAAGCTTGCTAATGGAAAGAACTAATGACCCACAAAATCAAAAGTCACTTTATTTGGTTTTAAAATGCAGCATTTGTATAGATAATTTGTTTTTATGATTATATTTTAATTCAGTTTATATTAGTTAATTTGTAATACTTTGAGCATTCTATATACAAATAACAAAGAGGGCTTTCTGAAACATTCTGAGTTTAGACGCTTGGAAGTAATTCAGGGTTAATGGCTTTTAAAAAATATTTCTTCTATGTTTTTCTCTTTTATTTATCTACTGAGACATGAACAGAGACAACTACCTCTGTACTGTGGAACATTTTTATTAGTATAGAGGAAACTTTGTTAAAATGAAAGTTTCCAAGTTTCTGAGCAGAATATGAAGGTTGTTTGTAATTCATTCAAAGGATTGGGATTGCTACTGTCTGGGGTATGTTTCCATCTTATTTCATAGTTCTCTGCCACCATACTTTCTCCTTCTAGCTTTATGTCCAGCCCTCCACAAGACTTAGTATATGGCAGAAGTCAGTCTAAGGCTCACTATGCATACTTGTAACTGGGTGGAGTAAGAAGAGTCAACTATGCTCTTGCTTACTAGTTCTGTCCCTGGCTTTTATCTTTCTTCTATTAACTTGGACACAAAAGATCTCCACTGCACTATGCTGCTGCCAACTGCAATTACCAGTGCCTGTTTGCTCTTGTGGGATCAGGAGCAAGTGTGAATGACCTTGATGAAAGAGGCTGCACACCCCTGCACTATGCAGCTACATCAGACACAGACGGCAAGTAAGTACCACATGGGTGAGAGGAAAAGATTATTGTTTCTATAAACTGGCATCTTCCATATGGATGGCTATTTTTATTGCAAATTTATTTTTCCTTTTTGTATTTTTGGTTGATTATCTTTCCGTTGGGGTCCCTGTTTTAGGAAATAAATTGGTTTTGTAATTATTCCTAAATCACAGTTATTACACCTATTCTACTCAGCAACCTGTCTTACTGACCGATCTGGTAGAAGAAAGACAAAGGTCCCTTCTTGTCCTCCCTGCCAAAAGGACATCTTAATATCACTTCCATGTTTTCTTCCATCTGACTTCTCAGAGGTTGCAGCCTTGAGTATATCATGGGGAAAGGGAGAAAGGAGAGATACATGAACAATGTCATCAAAAGATTGAGAAGAGATTGGAATACTAAGTATCCTTCAGAGGTGTAGAGAGTTAAAATTTGCAAGGAATCCTTGTAAATTGGTATCAGATAGTAATTGAACTCACAAAATCTGGCACATAGTAAGCACTTGATATTGCTTAAATAAGTAAATTAGATAACAGAGTAAGTAAATGTTGGCCGAGAATGAATGAGTGAAAACAAAAGAATAAGTGGTGCATAAACTGTTTCATAAGTAATATCCACCTAAAGCGATTAGACCCATTTATAATAGTTTGTTTCTTCTTGGAAGAAAATAAACTCATTGAAGACAGAAAAAAGCTCTTTCATGCCTGGTATTCCCCTTGCGTCTGGGTCAATGAAAAGTAAAAATACCATTGGGAAAAACAAATAATTGTTTCTGGGAAAAGATGTTATAAAATATTCTTCAAGGAAGTTGCATTTAACATAGAATTACTTCATTGGTTTTTCATATTTATTTTTTGCCCTCAAAATAAAAAACATAATTCATTGGTATTATTCACAAATGTTATTTTATTATACATTCTGTAACTAATTTCAAAGCCATTTCTGTTTGATCATCTCCCCCACTCAGACAAAGCCATTTTTATAAATAACATCTTGTTACGTTGGATTTGTGGCTAAAATTCTAAGCATAAAGGCACTATTAAAATGAAACGTACTTTCTATTTGCAGGAATATATCGCTTTATACAATTTCATATATATCAGAAAAGTTAGGTGTGGATAGATTTTGGGAGAAGTCAAATTATTTGAAGTATGTTTTTGGATAGTAGCTATTTAAAGAAAATCTGTGTTAAAGACTATAAATCAGAAAATACTTTATTAAACTTAGATAAGTAGATTATCCCTCATTTATCAATTTCATAATTTCAGATTTGATTTATAGATTTTCTTAAAATAAGTTATACCTAAAACGGCTTTTATCACCATCTATAGTCCTTTACCAGTACTTCCAGATTAGTTATTGGGTACAGCTCAGCATGATCTGAAGTCCACTAAGAGGTTGGCTCCATACCCCTCTCCCCTCTCCCTCCCCGCACACAGATTACACTGTGGTCCTCCTGCCCTTAGACAAATGCATTAAACCTGAATTCTCATTTAAAAACAAAAAGGAATAACATAGTGTTCAACCCATAGTGTTGGGGCTTTGTGGCTTCATCTTAAGCCAATCTACTTTTTCTATAGACAAGTACTAGTGCTAAAGTGAACTAAGTCACTAGTTTTCTTACATAATGTAAACTGTTTTGAGCAAGTAGGCTTTTATTATTTAAACATGTAATTCTCAGTATCTAAACAGCCTGATGTACTGGAAGGAACATGAGCTTTGGGATCAGAAAGACCCGGATTAAATCTTATGGTCTCCATATTATACCTGTTTGAGCCTGAGGAAGTAATTGCTAAGCAAAAGTTTACTTGTAAAATTAAAACGAAACCTACTTGTCAGAGTTTTAGGGAAAACTAAATGAGACTGTCTATAAGAGAATCTAGCACTGTTCCTTGGAGCCTGTGTTTCCTGTCTTTTAAGTATCCGAATCCCAGAGACTCTGTCAGCATTTATCGATTCAGTGATTTGTTCCTTGGGAACCTTCTGAAGGCATAAGTCATAATAACCATTCTAGGGTACCACAGGCAGCTTTTTAATAAGCAGTTGTTTTGAAGGCTTAAATTTAGTGGCAGTAAAGGATTGATTCATTTTTCTAAGTTCTAAGGATTTAATTCCCAGAAATAGATTGGGTAATAAGAGAATCTGGCATAATTAATTCATACTTCTGCCAAAGCAAGAGTAAAACATTTTTCTAAAAGAAGAAACAAATTCCCCATCACTTCAAATTACTATTATTCAATGCTGTACATTTGCTTGTTTATTTTTTAATGGTTTTTTTTACTAATCCCCTGTCAGCATCACAGTCTGCCTTTAAATCTCTCCAGGGAAAGCTGTTGTTTATACTTTGGAATTTTTGACACTCTGACATTGGTTTTCTGCTATTCAGGAGAAATGTATAGTAATTATGATTCTTCTCTGCCTTATGACTCACCATCCTCATATTTATTTCTCTAGATATTGGAAAAATACATGAAATTTTTCCTGACTCATTCTACTCATTCTTCTAGTCACTGATGTCTGTATTCGTTCTCTATAGACAGTCATGAGTCTGCAAATCCTCTGAAGTGTCTTTATTGCACATCATGTAAGAATCTAGCAAACACATAAATGGTTGCTATCACAAGAAACATATTAAACATATTGAATATTAATAAATAAAATTCTTTTTGCCATTTGAAGAGAAGTGGGGCTTTAAGCCAGATGGTAAGGGTCTCCTCCACACCTATGTATAGTGTATATAAGAGAAGGGGAAGGTAGGGAATTGTTTTTCCTGATTATAAAAAGGAAGAAATCCTCCTCATACCAACTGTCCTGAGGTAACCACCTCTAGCACTTGTATTTCTGTGTGTGTATGTCGATCATTTCATGTCTCTCACAGCCATAATCAGAGTTAAAGCCCTGTTATATATGCCTTTCTATAGCCTTTTCTGTGTCAGATAATTTGTATGTAGTTTTAGAAAATGTTTTATGCAATGTAATCTCTAGCGTGCCGCTCAAAACTCTTCCAGCCTCTGTCCATTACCAAGTTCCAAAACCCCTTCCAAGTTTTAAGACATTTGTTACAAGCTCACCCCTACTTTCAGTACCAATTCTCTGTCTTAGTCCATTTGGGCTGCTATAGTGAAATACTAACAACGGGGTGGTTTATAAACAACAGAAATTTTCTCACAGTTCCAGAAGCTGGAAAGTCCAATATCAGGGTGCTGGTAGATTCAGTGTTTGCTTTGAGGGCTGTAGTCAGTGTTGAGGGAGTATTCTTGCTGCTTCCTAATGTGATGGAAGGGGCAAAAGAGCTCCCTCAGTCCTCATTTACAAAGGCACTAATCCCATTCTTGAGGATTCTGCCTTCATGACCAAATCACTTCTGGAAGGCCACACCTCCTAATACCATCACCTTGGAGTTGGAATTTTACCGTATCAATGGAGGGGAACACGCAGACTTTCAGACCATAGCAACTCTTACAAAATGGGGTCATATTTTGACTTCTAGTAGCATTGTTTATTTTTGTCTGTTTTCTGACTTTGTGTAAGTGGAATCTTGCAGTTTTTTGTGTAGAGATTTTGTAATCCTTAGATTTATTACTATGTATCTGATATTTCTATTGTCAAATCTGTGTTTAAATTTCCTTTTGTTTGTGGTGTTATATAGCAAACTATATTTGCCTTTTGTACATGACTTATATTCAGCAGTCTTGCTAAACTCATATATGTATATAAGACAACACTGTGTTTGATACAGGCTCTGCCTCTTAGTGTGAGACCTTGGGCAAAGTTACTTAACCTCTCTGGGTTGGGTTAGCTGTATTTCTAAAACTATGCTTCCCCACCCGATCCTAAACAGAAACTGTTGTACACCATGGTGAAAGAGTAGAGAGAAGGGAGGGCCTCTGGGAATGACAATGCCATGTCCCTTTTCCTAGGCTGAGTGTTCCTTACCCAGGGCTCTGACCAGCCATGGGCCACAAGGACTTGAACTTGCATCGGAACTCCAAGTGAGGGACTGGGAGTCAGGGAAGGGGAACAATTCAAAGTGATAGGGATTCTTGAGTGATAGGGGAAGAGCAGGAGAAATTCAAATAGTTTGAAATGCACTCTGATTTAACTTACGTGTTAATTGAGGTGAAGATACTTAATTTGTCTAACATGTTGATATAACAATAAGAATAGTTCATTATTTAGCTATAAATATTCTTCCAGATTTTGTATACATATTTTAACTTCAGGGAACAAAAATAGACAATGAAGAATCTTCATTTCTTAATTGGGTTTTATAAAACGAGCACATGTAAATATTAATAAATGCATAATCAGGAAAACAGTTGGAATAGGCTCTCCTTTTCCCCCATTTGCAAATTAAAATTGGAGCCTATATTTTCAAGATCAAGTAATTTTGTTCAGTATTTTATAAATACCTAGGTTAAATTATCACTATTGTACTGAAGCTTTGGGGGAGCATAGAAAAAACAATAGATGAAGAGTAGAAGACCCAAGATTTAGTCCTTGATTCACCATATTCTAGCCAAAGGATTTGGGACAAGTCATTTAACTTTCCTGAATGTCAATAATTTTTTTCATTTGTTAAAACATAATGCCCAGCTTATCTCACAAAGTAATTATGAAAATTTATATCACTTAGTAAAATCTAAAAAGCATACCAATAGACATTTGATTAGTATAAATCAACTTAGATTTTCTTTTGTTACATGAGCCCAAGCATCTGAATAATGTGAATGTAGAAAATTAAAGAAATAATACAATTTGATAAGAACTACTGCAGAAATAACAATTACATTCTTTTAAACCATTTAGCACTATAAACTTGAAAGTAGTCACTATAAATAATGTGTTGGGACATACTCTCCAACTTTAGAAAGTAAACATGAACTTACCTACTTGTTTTGCTTTCCTTAAATAAATCTTTTCTTTGGTACTCATGTATCAGTGAGTTATCTTAAAATAGTTTGTTCCACTGATAAGAATCTGTCTTGCACTCAGGTCTCAGTAACGGAGAACCATTTTTGTTTTATCACTAACATCCGGAGAACTTGCAATATTTTTTTTTAATGTGCTTGTGGTGAAGTGTTTGTGCCTATGAAGTAATAAAACTGCCCTACAGAGCTGCATGCCTTTTCTGCATCCCAGTGAGCACTGTCCTGAATTGGGAACCTAAGAAGACTGTATAAACAGAGCTTACATACTGCCTGAAACACTAACTTTTCCTGACATGCCCTCAGAGATAGTTTTTGAAACTCCTAAAAAACCAGTCTTATTTCTTTAGAGCCAGATTTGGGCTTTGCTTTGTTTTTTATCATAGTAATAACGAGTTTAATGATCTCACTTGTTTGTTAATGCTTGACTCCAGAGAATTTCAGCTGTTCATAAGTATCAAAATCTTGCTTAAAAAGATGAAAATTTGCTACCATTGAAGATGTTATATTAGTGTCCGAAAGTAATTCTTAAGAGAGTTAGAGGGTTTTAAGCAATTTGGCATTGAAGAAATAAGGGTTAGCATTGAAAGAATGGCCCTCATATGTATATGAGACAGAGTTACTAAAAGATCAGTTATATTACTTTAGAATTCCTTTCCATTTGTTTTCATATAACTTCAGTGTGATTTTGGAAACTTGAATTTTTAACAAGGAGTATTTCATTGTAGAATTTTTTCCCCTGATAGTGTAACTAATTATTTGGGTAGACATATTGAAACACTAGGAAAATTATCACTGGATAACTATAGACTTAGAATTTGAACATGAATAGACTTTAGATTATTAAGTTGGCTTTCCCACCCCTGCCTAACAGAGGCCATTTCACCATAAAGGGGAAATGGTTTGCCTAAGATCACTGGTAGCAGACTAACTCTAGAGGCAAGTCTTTTCATTTCTAATTCATTATCTCTTTTTTTGCTATGGTAACAAAATGTATTAAAATTATAACAAAATTGTGAGCCTTTTAATAAAAAATTAAAATTATTTTCCTCATTTTAATATTAATAGTACAGAAATGAAGTGTCTCTTACCAGAAGGCTGTTCTTCCCACCTTCATACCACTTTTATTCTGTTTATACACCTTTCAGTCTTGTTATTTGGGTTCATTGAATTCTGACCTTGGTTTCTTGGGGGTGTTTTTTACTATCCTTTCTTGAGCTTCCTGATGAGAAATTATACTCATTCTGTGTTCTAGAGAGATAAGCAGTAATGTTACCAACATTGTATGATGACCACCACTAGGAGTTTAAATGCTATCAAACATTGTTCGAATGGAATAGGTGGTGCCATAGATAGTGACTATGTAAAGAAGAGCCTTGAAGTATACTAAAGCCTTCTGACAGACTTTAGACGTATCCACTTTGAATCAAGATTCTTTTATGAATATTTCATTTGTATTTTTATGATACTTTAATGTCATTTAAATGACAGATTATTACAGTATAGATGTATTTATGATTTTTACATTAAGTATAAGAAAAATTGTCAGTTTTAATTTTAGTCTCTCTTTTTATCATTGGTTAAAATGAAGGATTTAGAATTTGTATTATGTTGTTATTGTATATAGGTGCCTGGAATACTTACTAAGAAACGATGCAAATCCAGGGATTCGTGATAAGCAGGGATACAATGCAGTTCATTATTCAGCTGCTTATGGTCACCGTCTGTGTCTTCAGCTGGTAAGATTACTGAATTCATGTGGAAGGACTAATGTGAGTTTATAGTTTAATGATCTAACAAAAATGAAAATAAGTGGATCAAGAAACAAATTCTGTTTTGCTCTTTAACATTTTCAGAATCTATATACCTCTAAAATTCATACTTGCCTTAGTAAGATATCTCTTAATTCCTTTTTCCTTTTCAAAAAAGAAAGGAGAAAGGATAAAAGTAGATCTCTGGAGAGGACTAATTATTAATCCATGTCTGTGTCTATAGCATTTACTTCTCCTGACCCTTTAAATAAATATTTTCCATGAATTTCTAAAGAACTATAACCATGTCTTATGTGAGAAATAAAAGTCCCTATGAGAGGAAGGTCTCCCCCTTGTATTCAGGGAAGTTTGAAAGGCCTGTTTATTCACAATCCCTTCTAATAAGGGAGACTCTCCTTCTGCGAAGAAAGTTATTATTTCAACTGTGGTCTCTTTTTGGAATAGACGTACTGTTCACCACACTTTGCCAAACCAGACAGAAAGTAAGGGACTAGTTAAAAACTACTCACATGTGTAACCAGTGCTTTAGGTTAAAGGTACTTCTATTTAGACTTACCTTATAAATTATATTAAATTTTACTTCCCTTCAAGGGGAAATAAAATTCAAGAAGAGTGGATATAAAAGAAAAAGAAGGTTGACATATTTAATACGGCACTTAGAATCCTACTGCAAAAATACCATTCTCTTGGGTTATAGATCTTTAGGCTAAAATTTTAGACCTATGTATGTAGATTTGTGGTCTTTTGTAATGTAAAATTCTTTATTTAAAAGACTTAATTTTCTTGGAGGCAAAGGAAGACAGGTGTTTTTTGTCAGGTTTTTTTTTTTATTTTTTATTTTTTTATTTGAGCATATTATGGGGGTACAGATGTTTAGGTTACGTATGTTGCCCTTGCCCCGCCTCTCCACCCAAGTCCGAGCCTCAAACGTGTCCATCCTCCGGATGGTGCGCATCGCACTCTTTGTGTACACATATACCCATCCCCACCTCCCTCCTCCCTCCTGCCCAACATCCAATACATGTTATTCTTATATGTGCACTTACGTGTTGATCAGTTAATACCAAGTTGATGGTGAGTACATGTGGTGCTTGTTTTTCCATTCTTGGGATACTTCACTTAGTAGAATGCGTTCCAGCTCTATCCAGGAGAATGCAAGAGGTGCTCTATCACCATTGTTTCTTAAAGCTGAATGGTACTCCATGGTATACGTATACCATATTTTATTAATCCACTCATGTATTAATGGACACTTGGGTTGTTTCCACATCTTTGCAATTGTGAATTGTGCTGCTGTGAACATTCGGGTGCAGGTGTCTTTTTCAGAGTGTCTTTTGTTCTTTTGGGTAGATGCCCAGTAATGGGATTGCTGGATCAAATGGTAATTCTACTTGTATCTCTCTCTTTAAGGTATCTCCATATTGCTTTCCACAGAGGTTGCACTAGTTTGCAGCCCCACCAGCAGTGTATGAGTGTTCCTATCTCTCTGCATCCACACCAACATTTATTGTTTTGTGACTTTTTGATAAAGGCCAGTCTCACTGGAGATAAGTGATATCTCATTGCAGTTTTAATTTGCATTTCCCTGATGATTAGAGATGTTGAGCATTTTTTCGTATGTTTTTTGGCCATTATTCTATCTTCTTTTGAAAAGTTTCTGTTCATGTCCTTTGCCCACTTTTCGATAGGGTTGTTTGATTTTTTTCTTGTTGATTTTCCTGAGTTCTAAGTAGATTCTAGTTATCAGCCCTTTATTGGATTTGTAGCATGCAAAAATTTTCTCCCATTCTGTGGGTTGTCTGTTTGCTCTTGTGACAGTTTCTTTGGCTGTGCAGAAGCTTTTTAATTTGATCAGGTTCCATTTATTTATTTTGGTTGTTGCTGTGATTGCCTTTGGGGACTTCTTCATAAATTCTTTGCCTAGGCCAATGTCTGGATGAGTATTTCCAAAATTTTCCTCCAGAATTCTAATAGTTTCACTCCTTAGGTTTAAATCTGTTTACCCAGCGTGAGTTGATTTTTGTGAGAGGTGAAAAGCGTGGATCCTGATTCAGTCTTCTACATGTGGCTATCCAGTTATCCCAGCACCATTTATTGAATAAGGATTATTTTCCCCAGTGTATGTTTTTGTCTGCTTTGTCAAAGATTAGGTGGCTATATGAGGATGGGTTTATATCTAGGTTCTCAGTTCTGTTCCACTGGTCAATGGCTCTATTTTTGTGCCATTACCAAGCTGCTTTGATTACTACAGCCTTATAATAAAGTTGGAAGTCTGGTAAATTGATACCTCCCATTTTGTTTTTATTGCCTAGAATTGTTTTTGCTATGCAGGGTCTTCTCTGGTTCCATACGAAGCGTGGAATTAATTTTTCTACATCTGTGAAGAATGATGTTGGTATTTTAATAGGGATTGCATTGAATCTGTAGATCACTTTGGGTGGTATTGACATTTTAACAATGTTGATTCTGCCGACCCACGAGCGTGGTACGGTTTTCCACCTGTTTACGTCCTCTGCTGTTTCCTTCCTCAATGTTTCATAGTTCTCCCTGTAGAGGTCTTTTACCTCCTTAGTTAAATATATTCCTAGGTACTTTATTTTCTTTGTTGCTATTGTGAAGGGAATTGAGTCTTTGATTTGGTTCTCGGTATGACTGCTATTGGCATATATGAAAGCTTCTGATTTGTGTGAATTGATTTTCTATCCTGAGACTTTACTGAATGCATTTATCAATTCCAGGAGCCTCTTGGTTGAATCCATGGGGTTTTCTAGATATAATATCATGTCATCAGCAAATAATGAAAGTTTGATCTCTTCTGTTCCCATTCGTATGCCTTTAATTCCACTCTCTTGCCCGATTGCTGTGGCCAGGACTTCCAGCACTATGTTGAATAGAAGTGGAGATAGTGGGCAACCTTGTCTGGTTCCAGTTCTAAGTGGGAATGCTTTCAGTTTTTCCCCCTTCAGTATGATGTTGGCCGTGGGTTTGTCATATATGGCTCGTATCATTTTTAGGTAAGCCCCATCTATGCATATTTTGTTAAGCGTTCTTATCATAAAAGGGTGTTGAATTTTGTCAAATGCTTTTTCTGCGTCTATTGAGAGAATCATATGTGGTTTTTGTTTTTGCTTCTGTTTATGTGGTGAATTACGTTTGTATATTTGCGTATGTTGAACCATCCCTGCATCTCTGGGATGAAGGCCACTTGGACATGATGGATTATTTTCTTAATAAGCACCTGGATTCAGTTAGCTAGAATTTTGTTGAGAATTTTTGCATCTATATTCATAAGGGATATTGGTCTGTAGTTTTCCTTTTTCACTGCGTCCTTTCCTGGTTTTGGTATCAGGGTTATGTTGGCTTCATAAAATGTGTTGCGGAGGAATGCATCCTTCTCGATGTTGTGGAATAATTTCTGCAGGATAGGCACCAGTTTTTCTTTGTAGGTGTGGTAAAATTCGGGTGTGAAACCGTCTGGTCCGGGACTTTTGTTTTTTGGAATGTTTTTTATTGCTGTTTCAATTTCAATCCTTGATATTGGTTTTCAGGAATTCTGTTTCTTCCTGGTTGAGCCTAGGGAAGCTGTGTGTTTCTAAAAATTTGTCCATTTCCTCCACATTTTCCAGTTTGTGTGCATAAAGGTTTTTGTAATATTCATAAATTATATCTTGAATCTCCACGGCATCAGTTGTAACTTCTCCTTTTTTGTTCCTAATGGAGCTTATCAGAGATTTTTCTTTTCTGTTTTTCGTTAGTTTAGCCAAACGCATGTCAATTTTGTTTATTTTTTCAAAGAACCAACTTTTTGTTTTATTAATCTTCCGTATCATTTCCCTGTTGTCAATTTCATTTAGTTCTGATTTGATCTTATTAATTCCCCTTCTTCTGCTGGGTTTGGGTTCGGTCTGTTCTTCTTTTTCCAGTTCTTTGAGTCAATTCTTTAGGTGTCTGTTTGTGCTCTTTTTGACTTTTGGATATAGGCATTTATGGAAATAAACTTTCCTCTGAGGACTGCTTTGGCTGTGTCCCACAGATTTTGATAACTTGTGTCACCTTTGTCATTTAGTTCAAAGAATCTTTTGATTTCCATCTTTACGTCCTTGTTTATGAAGGAATCATTCAGCAGAAGGTTGTTTAATTTCCATGACTTTGTGTAGAGATGAGAGTTTCCGTTGGGGTTGATTTCTGTTTTTATTCCACTGTGATCTGAGAACATGCATGGTATAATTTCTATCTTTTTAAATTTATTGAGATATGCTTTGTGGGAAGACAGGTTATGAATAGAAGTTAACAAAGCCCAATGTTAAGTAGAGACTTAATAGATATGAATACTTTCTAAACTAAATATTTTCGTTTTTTAACCTTTATTTCAGATTGCAAGTGAAACTCCTTTAGATGTTGTAAGTATTAGTCAATTTCTCCTCTGCCAGTTTGACTATTATATTTATTTCTTTGGTCTAATTAGAGCCAAAGTTGTTTTTACAAATCCGTAGAAGCAAAGATAGTGACAGAAATCATGTATGCAGAGGGAGGAAAGGTGTTTACTTGGTGATAGTTAAATTGCATTTCCCCCAAACTTAGTTGATAGCACTTCTTTAAAGCTCTTAGTCTGTAGTCCTTACCACACTTTGGTGATGATCCTGTTCTATGAGCTTGCTGAGTTATCAATTTATACTGTAAATGGATTTGAACTGGGAGGTGGGAAGAAAAATTGCTGAAGTATATCTTTGTGACATTTAAAATGCCTCTTCTTTTTTAGTTAATGGAGACCTCGGGGACAGATATGCTGAGTGATTCAGATAATAGAGCAACAATAAGCCCTTTACACTTGGCTGTGAGTACTACCTTCGTAGCAACTGGATGGCTAGTTTACTGAAAATATCTGATACCTATTTGTGTTGACTCAAACTAGTACCATGAACTTTTGGTCTGTGTAAATAGTTATCATACAGTTCAAACTATAAGAACATTTTTAATTTGGAGAATTCTTAATGTATTGTTTTCTGGTTTTTGCTTGTGTGTGTGTGTGTGTGTGTGTGTGTGTATGTGTAAACAGTGGTCTTTGGTCCTTGGGATTCCTCTGAATTTCTCCTGTCAGTGTCAGTCACTAAGTGAAGAGGTTAGGGAAGAGTGTGACAATTCTTTGAAGGGAATGAATTACCTTAGGAAATTTCAAGTAGAGCTCAATCTAGCTCTTTCTATATTGAAAGAATTTATTTTTGAAACAAAGCATATTACAGTTGGGGAGGGTAGAGGGGACTTTGAGAATCAGGAGATGAGGGTACTGACACTAGCTATTTGTGAGACGTCTCATTTTAAACATGGTAAAATGCTTATAAGGATATCCCTAATTTAATGTAGATCACTACAAGTTCAGTGATCCATTTAATTATTTCTTTTCACATGTACTAGTATTTTTTATCTTAATATTCTCCTTGCATATGTTCTAACACTGATACACATGCATTGAATTTTCTGTTCTTTCTGCCCTTTTCTCCCCACTAGTACTTCTTATCATGTTCTACATAACTGAGAAGGCATTCTTGAAGCTTCCTGCTTCCTTGCCTTTTGAGTCCTTGGAAACACTATCACCTCTCCTGGACTTGCATAGTAAGAAGTCAGTCTGCAAAGGCAAAACCAGCATGGAGAATAGCCTTTTTTAGCTATTGGTGGCAAGAAGTGAAGTCTGAGCAGATGACTAGGCGTTCTTGCATGGTCATCGTCATTCTGACCATAATAAAAGCACTGTCATTTCTTGAACACTGACAAGGTGCCAGACTATTTCCCCCTCATGGAGATTCAACAAACAGTATGTTAAAGGCTCCCAAAAGTCTTGCAGTCTGTAGGACTCTCTTATTAGCTTAATGATGTTTCTTTAGAAATTTCACATTTGTGGGCTTCTCACCCCCCAATTTGGCAAGTTTCTTTTTTTGTGCCTGTACATTAACAATGCACTCTATATTGATTAGTGATTTTTTCCTCTCTCTCAATTACCTTTTTTTCATCAGATTTTTTCATGTAGTGGTTAAAAAAACCCCACAGAATTTACCTTCTTGACCGTTTCTAAGTGTACAGTCCAATAGTATTAAATATATTCACATTATTGTACAACTAATCTCCAGAATCTTTTCATCTTGCAAAACTGGGACTTTGTACCCAATAAACAAACAATTCTGTTTCCGCCTCCCTTTAGCCCCTGACAACTACCATTCTACTTTCTGTTCCTATGAATTTGACTAATCTAGATACCTCATTTAGGTAGAATCATATAGTATTTCTTTTTTTGTGACTGGCTTATTTCACCTATCATAATGTCCTTAAGGTTCATCTATCTTGTAGCATGTGGCAGAATTTCCTTCATTTTTAAGTCTAAATAACATTCCATTGTTAAGGAAGTGCCACATTTTGTTTATCCATTCATCTGGCATTTGACACTTGAGTTGCTTCCATCTCTTGGCTATTGCAAATAAGTGCTGCTTTGAATAAGGGTGTATTGAATAGTGTTTTTAAGCCAAAATGGAAATTTTGTAATTTAGTAATTAGGCTCAGTGAAATGTGATTATACCACCACTTTTGCATTTCGTATTTATCTCTAGGAGGTTTTCAGAAGTTACTTGAAGTAGTTTTTCATTCCAGATGCTCCCATTCAGGACAGCTCAGTGCAGTGAAAACATACTGGCCAGAGGCTTGAGGAAACTGGTCTTTATTCATGTCTTGCTTCTAGACGTAAAGGCTCCTTCTCTCAGTCCTATGTAAGGACATGGTGAGAGGAAGAGTCCTGTGGCAAATCATCACGGCTCCTTGTCATCCTTATTTTCTCTCCTTTTTATACAATCATCTACATATACTGTAGGGTTCCTCAGAATTCATTCTTTTAATAGCATGATTTCATTGACCTGGTAATGAGGAGCAAAGTTAAATGTGGTCTGAGAACCGC
Source organism: Indri indri (assembly GCA_004363605.1). Classification (NCBI taxonomy): domain Eukaryota; kingdom Metazoa; phylum Chordata; class Mammalia; order Primates; family Indriidae; genus Indri; species Indri indri. The sequence continues at coordinate 59,063 of RJWJ010001208.1, read as the reverse complement.
AGAATTCTGTAATCGACAGTCACTTTAATTTTTGAGGTAGTCAAGCTTGTGATAGTCAAGCCTTCTACCACAGAAGCATCAAAGAGATCAGTAAGGCCCAGAGCAACTTTATCTCTTGCTGGTATTTTCCACAAGAAATGGCTTTATAGTCCTTTGGAGCGTATTATTGCTTCATGTCCTGCTCAGCATCCAGTCCAGTGTAAATAATATATGCTCAGTTGACATGCTGGATTTTGAAATCAGTTATCTGGGAAGCCCCTTTATCAGACTGGGTAAAGAAGGGGGCTTCAGTCTTGTAAGTCTTTAAACCTTACTCTTGTATACAGTTGGGAAAATGCCTGGTATGTGGCAGATATTCAAACAGGGCTCAGTTAAGTATTTCTTTGCTAAAAGAAATGCTGATTTTTGAGCTATAGCACATTATGAGGTAGAGGTAGTCACTTTAATTTGAGAAATCAGAAGATTCAAGCACTGACTCAACTCAAGTTGCTGGCTATCTCTGGAGTTAATGTAGAGCACTGAACTGTGATTGAAAAGGCAGGCTTTGGTATCATAGAATCAAAGCTTTAAATGAATTCATGTCACACATCCATTGAATTTTATGCCATGACCCAGGCATTGTATACTCATAAAAAGATTACCTGTCATTTGAACTTTTATTATTTGCAGAATACCTGTTCCCTAACGTTGTAGCCTATTATGTTTATTGTTAGAAATATCTGTAGTTAACTTTCTGAATTCTGAATATAAAAGTTTTGAATTATCTCAAATAAAATAATGTGAAGATAAGTTTGCTTATTTACAGTTTCTAAAGTATTTGGAAAGTCAGTCTAAATATGTATTTTTTTTTAATTTATATTTTTATTTATTTTTAGGCCTATCATGGTCACCATCAAGCATTGGAAGTGTTGGTACAGTCTTTGTTAGATCTCGATGTGAGAAATAGTAGTGGAAGAACACCCTTAGACCTTGCAGCATTTAAGGGCCATGTTGAATGTGTGGATGTACTCATTAATCAGGGAGCCTCAATTTTAGTAAAAGATTACATTTTGAAGAGAACACCTATACATGCAGCAGGTATGCCAAATATTATGCTTGATTTATTTGCCACCATCTAATATTCTTCTCTTCTTCTATTTCCAGTATATAGTATTGCTAGTAATTATCTTAAAATTTTTGACTTTAAATGGTTGAATGATTGTATTCTTGGGGGAAAATCAACAGCAAAACTGCAATCACTTAAAAAATCATTGTCTGCCTTAGAAATTAGATTTATGTAATAGTCTAACTTCTGAAGTTCTTTAACAATTTATAAACATTTTGACTTATTTTACCAGTGTACTGCATTAAACATTCAGACAGATTTATAGAACCCCTACTTTATGCAAGAAATACTCGATATTGTGATTTTATGATGTAGCAGATATAAATGCAAAGATCTATAACCAAGTCATTGAAATGACTTGGTACTAGCTGTATATCACTAGTACATGCAGATTCACAACTATCTACAGGAATTACTAAAAGGTAATATTCATTTTAAATAACCAAGACTGGTATAATTGAAGAAATCTTAGCCAAGTATTTTTCTGATCCCCAGTAGGCTATCTTTATGTGATTAGATTCAGTTCACTTAGTCTGTTTTTATAGAGTGACCTTAATACATTTGAATATACATATTGGATTTTATTTCTAGTCTTTTGGGAAGCTTGCATTTTAGAAGACTATTGATTAAACACACCCACTGTTGCTCCCAGAGCAGCCTTTCAAAACTATCAAGCAGGCCGGGCGTGGTGGCTCATGCCTGTAATCCTAGCACTCTGGGAGGCCAAGGCAGGCGGATCGTTTGAGCTCACTAGGTCGAGACCAGCCTGAGCAAGAGCGAGACCCCATCTCTACTAAAAAAATAGAAAGATATTAATTGGACAACTAAAAATATATAGAAAAAAAAATTAGCCAGGCATGGTGGTGCGTGCCTGTAGTCCCAGCTACTCGGGAGGCTGAGGCAGGAGGATCGCTTGAGCCCAGGAGTTTGAGGTTGCTGTGAGCAGGCTGACGCCACGGCACTCTAGCCTGGGCAACAAAGTGAGACTCTGTCTCAAAAAAAAAGAAAAAAACTGTCAAGCAGGGTTCAGAGATAAATATTTTAATGATGGAGATATATATACGCACACATACACACACACACTACATGGTTTGAACAAGAGGTTAAAATGCTATCACTTTCTATTATCTTATTCTGAAAAAGAGTTAAGTTATATATATCAATCTGCAAAGTTGACTTACAAGTCCCAGCTACTTGGAAGGCTTAGATGGGAGGATCACTTGAGCTGAGGAGTTTGAGTCCAGCCTGGGCAACATAACGAGACCCTGCCTCTAGAAAAATTTAAAAATAAAATATAAATACAAATATATGTATGTCAGTCTACAACTAGAAGAATTATGTTGCAACAGATTATAGGCAAAGCTAATTTAAAGCTTTCATGGAGTAGTTATACTCTTAATATGTAAATATTGAGCTAAGACACTACAGAAGTAGCTGGCTGATGCCATATAGTCCAGCATAAGTCCTACCTACAAAAAGAGAGCCAGGATACTGTTAGTGCTCACCTTTTCAATAAATGCAAGCTTTGGTTATATGGACGCCTTTCAGATTTGGAAGTCTGCTAGGGAACATCTTATTATTCATAAATCATGAAAAAAACACTGAGATTTTTTTTTTCTGGAGGTTAACCTTAGCATCCCCATGGTAATGCTAAGCTTGGTGTTTGGTGTTGAATTTACAGGACACAAATACTAGCTACTGTGCACTGTGTAAATGAACTGATTTTTAAAATGATGGGCCAAATAGGATCTCCCTGAACCCCGCCCAAGTGTTATAAGAGCTGCTGGCAGAGTGCAGCATACAGATTGGGCTAGGGTGGGAGGGATAGTGATTTTGAGCCACAAGTCATAATTAATAACTATTAGAATTTATAATAGTACAGCTATCAGAAAGTACTGTAGAGACCAGGCACAGTGGCTTACACCTGTAATCCCAGCACTTTAGGAGGCCAAGATGGGAGGATCACTTGAAACCAGGAGTCCTAGACCAGCCTGGGCAACAGAATGAGACCCTGTCTCTATAAAAAAAAAAGGAAAAAGAAACGAAAAAGTATCCGAGCGTGGTGGTGTGCTCCTGTAGTCCCAGCTACTCGAGAGGCCGAGGCAGTTGGATACCTTGAGCCCAGAAGTTCAAGATTACAGTGAGCTATGATTACACTACTGCACTCAAGCCTGGATGACAAAGTGAGACCCTGTCTCAAAAAAGAGAACTACATTGAATATTCAGCACCTAGCTTGCTTTCACCAGTTTTGTCATCTTTTACTTAGGAGGAGTAGTGATAAACATTGCTTTCTTCATCATTATGTGCAAAATATATTTTTCTTATATATTTCTTTTAAACTTCAAACTTCATTATATATGAATTTTGCAGCGGATTTAACTTATTTTAAAATTTTTCTGTTTTCTTTGAGCTACTTCTGTACCAGTGCCCATTTTGTGCATTTGGACTTACAAATGTATTCTTTAAATGTATCATTTTTCTTTTACTATATGTATATCATTTGAAATTCTTTCAGCCCTAAGTAACAGAGTACTTTGAAAGTGGCTTAAATGGCCAGTGTTTAGTCTCTCACATAAAATGTCTGAAGATAGATATAGTTCCAGGGTTGGTTGACTCTGCAGTCGTGCCAGAGCTCTGGACCAGATTCTCTATTCTCTTGCCTTTGCATTCATGTCACAAATGGTTGCTCCTGCTTTACAGGATCATGTGTAAAATCAGGAAAGAAAAAAGGGTAGGGGTTCATTATCAGGGATAAAAGGATTTCCTAGAAGCCTTCTAGACTACTGAGCCTCTCAGTGGTCAGTCAGGTCTCAAACATGTGATCACCTCAAAACTGATCACTGTCAGAGGAGAATGGAGTGGTTGTGATTGACTTGGTCTAATCATGATATCATCCCTTGACTAGAGGCAAGCCATTCTTCCTGACCACATTGCCAGAGAACTAAATAAAATGAGCATTCTGTTAACAAGGCAGATGATTAAGGATGGGTGCTGGGTAGGCAGCCTGCCTTCCATGATTTGCCATGAAGAATTTATGTCAATTCAGCTTTAATAACCAAAGGCAATAGAAACCTCCTTTGTACCTATAGTTTTTATTCTTGCATACTAAATTCAGTGAAACTAATCCGAAATTAAATTCTAGAAGATGTGCTCTCAGGTAGACATTTTCTATTTTATCATTATATATAATTACTGAAATTTTAAAATTTCACTTTACAGCAACAAATGGTCATTCAGAATGCTTACGGCTATTAATAGGAAACGCAGAACCACAGAATGCGGTAGATATTCAAGATGGAAATGGACAGTAAGTTTCAGTAATTTTTAAATTATTTTTAGGACGATTATTAATCTTCATACTTTTGCTCCTGTTTTGGTAAGTCTTTCATTTTCATAGTCTGTAACTAACATCAAACGTAGTTTTTTAATTTAAGTATACATTAATGCCACAAAAGGCATATTTAGAAAACCGTAGAATATAGTCTTAAGTGATAGCACTAAACCTATTCCTGTTGTTTCTCAGAACGCCTCTGATGCTGTCTGTTCTCAATGGGCACACAGACTGTGTTTACTCTCTGCTAAACAAAGGAGCAAATGTAGATGCCAAAGATAAATGGGGAAGGACAGCACTGCATAGAGGGGTAAGCAAAAATATTCTGATTTCCTTGCAAAAAGCTTTTATGACCTCATATTACCTAGAACTGGACCTAGGTTATGTTTATTTTTCTCCATTAAATCTTTTATCAAGTAATCTTTACTATTTCCTTTTGTATCTTAGTTTTTAAATGCTAATTTTGAACAATCACAAAGTACAACTTAATCCAGAGAACAATAATGTTAGAACAAAATTTTAAAACTGAAAATTTGAGTAGAATTAATGTCATTTTGACTTTTTCCCATTATCTTACCTGTTCTTAATACATTTTTATCTTTTTTACCTTTGAAATATTATTTTCATTGAATTACAAGTTTCTCTCTTCCTATTTTTTTAGTACAACTTGTGTTTTGACAGAGTTGTTGCTTTAACTGAGTTTTTTTAATTTCAGGATATTGCAGGGGTACAAATGTTTAGGTTACGTATATTGCCTTTGCACCGCCCTAGTCAGAGCTACAAGTGTGCCCATCCCCCAGACAGTGTGCACTGTACCCATCAGGTGTGAATATACCCATCCCCTCCTCCCCACTAACTGAATTTTTAAACCACTTCCAGTGAAAATACAGAATTACTCAGAAAATGATAAATGACTTTAATTGATAGAAGGGTATGGGGAGTATGGACTTGAAATTTTTTAAATTAGCTAAAGTTGGCGTGTAGTGTTTAACATAATATATTTGAGTAGATGTAAATTATTATTCTTTCAGGCAGTTACTGGCCATGAAGAATGTGTAGATGCATTACTTCAACATGGTGCTAAATGCTTACTTCGGGATAGCAGGGGCCGGACACCTATACATTTGTCAGCTGCCTGTGGGCATATTGGTGTTCTTGGAGCCCTCTTGCAGTCAGCAGCATCTGTGGATGCAAATCCAGCCATAGCAGACAATCACGGATATACAGCACTTCACTGGGCTTGCTACAATGGTTAAGTATACAGATATAAACCTGTGTTAAATGCCGATTGTATGCTGAGTAGAGACAACTAACTATAATACATTCTGATATTAATGAGAATGACATATTTATAAGGCAAACTTAAAGTTTATGATTTGTAGAAAGCTTGGGAACAACCTACTATACAGTTATAGCTCACTCCTTTTGTCATGCTAAAGCTGAGTAGTTGTCAAAGGTGTTTTTAGATAAGCCATGAAATGTTTTTGAAGTTTTTCTTAGACCTTTATTTCAGCAAATATTTTGCACTTTTAAGAAGTTTTTGCAATATTTCTGCTGCTTTATATAGTATGCTTATATTTTGATAATTGTTTTTACTTTCTAAATACATTTGTATCAGGAAAAAATTACCAAGGTAGGAGAAACAATGAAATGCATCATGTTCTAAACTGAAACCTCTCTATGTTTATTCTGAGTATGTCACAAGATAAGATCCTTACATCACCCCTAACGTGTATATGTTCGGTATTTTAAAGGAATAAAACCCCAGCAGATCTTATTAGAATTAGAAACTTTAATGGGTTAACTTGCTACGTGGTTAGAACAGACTTACTTTTGGCTTCCTAGAGGTTCACACTCACAATAATCCCTTTTACAGACTCACAAAAGGTCATTCAGAGAAACATAAAGCTCTTTTTAAGGAATAGATGTTAAAATGGAGTTTGGCTTACAGAATGTCACAAATTAAAATTTAAATAATGAAGCATGTTAAGATACTAATATTTTCCTTGTGAGGGGCCAGAGATTTTATCATCTTAGGACCTAACACTCAGGTGTATTACATACAGTGCAAGCAACATTCCTGTCAAAGTTTGAGGTCATGGCTTTCCTTAGCAGAGAAATGAGAGATTTTTAAAATTTGTTTTGAATTTCTCTGTAGCTTTGAGATAAATGTAAAGTTATGACAGCATATCTACAAAGCTGTAGTCCACAGTTCTAACAACTTTCCCTCAAAATGTAGAGAAAATGTAAATTGTATCTTTATATAAATATCTATTTGCTAAAATAGGTTAGTATAGTTAAGTATCTGTTCTACAACCATCTAACTGCCTTCACCAGAGAGTTGAGGTTTTCTTTCTGTAGGATGCCGCTTCATGGTTTTTTTCACTGGGAGCCATCCTGACAAATAATGTTGAGTTATGGTGAAAGAGGAGAAATCTGAATCTTGCAGAATTACGATTAAATGTTTTCACAAGTATTTCTGAGACACACTATTTTGATTTTCATATTAATCCTTATGCCAGAGTTGAGAGTTCCATTCTTTTGTTGTGAGAAAGTTTGGGGCTTTTCTTAAAGATGGTCCCATGATAACTATTGGTCATGCTTCAGCTGAGTACTGATGGTACTATAAAAAACTTGAATAATTACATCTATTGCTAATTCAAAAAGTTTAGTTAGTTTCCTTTTTATTACCTCAGATCCTTAACCAGTTTTGAAAACTATAAAACCTTTGGAATTTGACTTCTCTTTTTCCCATTTCAACTTACTAAACCTGTTTTTTTGTTTGTTGGTTGGTTTTGTTTTGTTTTTGTTTTTGTTTTTGTAGAGACAGGTCTCACTGTGTTGACCAGGCTGGTCTCCAACTCCTGGCCTCAAGCAATCTTCCTGCCTCGGCCTTCCAAAGTGCTGAGATTACAGGCATGAGCCACTGTGCCTGGCCTGAAGCCTGGTTTTTAATGAGTGTAGTGAAGTGGCCAAACAGGGCCAAGTCAAAAAAGATGCTATATTTGATATGTTTTTATAGTGTGACTTAACATTTTACAAGTATAAGGAAAACCCAAAATATCTAATATAGTGGGAAAACATCCACAGATGTGTGATCTTTGTTTATGTAAAGTCAGTGAGATAAAACTATTTTGAAGCAAAGACTTAACCTGCTTGATTTTTTTAATATATCAGTGAGAATTAACCATTGGAAAAATCACACAGTGAAGTTTTTTTCTCAGGTAGAGCATTTAGTTGTAAATACACTGCTATAACTGTCCTTTGGAGAATTGCTCTGTATTATAACATTTCTTAACAGGTCTGTATGTAGAACACTGTTTCCCTGAAGTGAGTTCCTACTCTATTACTGCTAAATTTAGACTCTCTAAGGCATTTTGTACAAGAGACAGAATTTTGTATGAGCTACATGCCTGGTTACCATTTAAAGATCATAACAGATGTGTCTAATTTTCAGACTGTAGCAAGATTGTGATTCTGAATTGAGCTATAAGGAATTAAATGTGTGTTGGCTATATGCAATAAGAGACTATACAGACAGCCTAAAATTAATGCCATATTTATAGCCATAAGCCTGTTTTATAATTTGGCATTCTGAAAGTAGAATATGTAAGATGGTTTTACTTTGACTAGTAGTAATTATTGTACAGCTGGAAAGAAGATTGGAAGCACTCCAAAAGAACAGAAAACAACCTTTCTCCCAAAATTAAAATGAAGTGATAGCCAAGTTTTAGAAAAAAACAGGCTGAAGTTTAAAATTTTAGTTTATATAGTCATTACTCACAGAAATTGAGTACTTACCTTATTTGTTCCTTTTAAAAATTTATTAATTTTAATGAAGCTCTAAACATCTTCACAATAGCCTTCCAAAACATCAAAAGGAGGATAGATTGGTTCTGTATTTCATAAACTATGATAGAAAGTGATGAGAGTGTCTGCTTGATATCACCCAGTAATGATTTCTGCAGGTAACCAAGAGCCTGAAGGCTCCCTTTTTCTCAGTCTGACTCTACTCAGATAGTGCTTCTCAAACTCTTTGGTCTCAGGATCTGTAGGTTATAGCTATTAATATTGACTGTATTAGAACGTGGAACTGTGAAATTTAAAAATATTTATTTCTTTAAAAATAATAAATCTATTATGTTAATATAAATAACATTTTTATGAAAAATAACTATTTTCTAGAACTTTTTTAAGTGAAAGGAGTAGTAAATTCTTTTTAATGGCTAGTTTAAGAGAATAGTTTGATTCTTTTATATCTGCAGCTGTATTCATGCCTTTTCAATATCACCCCAGGGTTCTCCAGGCCACACCTTAAGAACCCACATACCAGGAAAATGGGAGGCTCTTAAATCAATACTGGATGACTTTCCATTGCTATTTCTTAATAAGAAGTTAACATTTGGAAAGATAGAATTAAAGCAGAATTTCTCAACCTCAGCACTATTGACATTTTCGGCCAGATAATTATTTGTTATGAGGGACTGCCCCGTGTATTGCAAGATGTTTAAAAGCATCACTAGCGGCCGGGCGCGGTGGCTCACACCTGTAATCCTAGCACTCTGGGAGGCCAAGGCAGGAGGATTGCCTGAGCAAGAGCGAGACCCCATCTCTACTATAAATAGAAAGAAATTAGCTGGACAATTAAAACTATATAGAAAAAATTAGCCGACCATGGTGGCGTGTGCCTGTAGTCCCAGCTACTTGGGAGGCTGAGGCAGGAGGATTGCTTGAGCCCAGGAGTTTGAGGTTGCTGTGAGCTAGGCTGATGCCACAGCACTGTAGCCTGGGCAGCAGAGTGAGACTCTGTGTCAAAAAAATAAATAAATAAATAAATAATAAAAACATCACTAGCTTCTACCCACTAGATGCCAGTAACACTTCCCTATCCTCAGTTGTGATAAGCAAAAATATCTCCAGATTTCGCCATTATGTTTCTGATAAAAACAATTATAGAATAAAGTTTAAGTTGAACTGTTGTTTGAGAATGTTAGGATAATTAGGCTAGAGGTGGTGGCTTATTCCTGTAATCCCAGCACTTTGGGAGGTGGAGGTGGGAGGATCACTTGAGGCCAGGAGTTAGAGACTAGCCTGGGCCAATTATCTCTACCAAAAAATAAAATTAAATAAATAAATAAATAAAATAAACTGGCAAGTAGCAATACCTAAAAATCATTTATCATATATTGATAGTGTGAAACTCTTTGGAACATTAAAGAATAAGATTTCTGTATATGCTCTTATGGAAGGAATAGATAACAATTCAGTAAAAAGCAAGTTGCAGCCTTTTTGTTATGACAGGGGGTCCATTTGTCATCTGTGGCTAATGTGTCTTGCTCTTGCTCTGTAAATCTATATCTTGCTCTTGCTTTATAATCCTGTCCTTCTTTCCTCAATAAACTTCATTTGGGTGCTTAGGGGAAAAAAAGGCAAGCTGCAGAACAAAACATGCCATTTCCAAAAAAAAAAAAAAAAAAGGTGCAGGGTAGGCTCTGTGGCTCAGGTCTGTAATTCTAGCACTCTGGGAGGCCGAAGCAAGAGGATTGCTTGAGGTCAGGAGTCCAAGACCAAGCAAGAGCAAGACCCCATCTCTACCAAAAAATAGAAAAAAATCAGGCAACTAAAAATAGAAAAAATTAGCTGAGCGTGGTGGCATGCACTTGTAGTCCCTGCTACTCAGGAGGCTGAGGCAGGAGGATCGCTTGAGCCCAGGAGTTTGAGGTTGCAGTGAGCTAGGCGATGCCATGGCACTCTGGCCCAGGCAACAGAGAGAGACTCTGTCTCAAAAAAAAAAAAAAAAAGAAGAAGAAAGAACAGTCATTCCTTGTTATCCACAGGGGATTGATTCCACAACCTCCTGTAGATACCAAAACCCACAGATGGTCAAGTCCCTTATATAAAATGATTTGGTATTTGCATATAATCTAAACACATCCTGTGGTATACTTTATATCATCTCTAGATAATTTATAATTCCTAATACAATGTAAATGCTATGTAAATAGTTGTTATACTCTATTAATTAGGGAATAATGACAAGGTAAAAAATCTGTACATGTTTAGTACAGATACAGCCATCCATTTTTTTTCCGCCAAATATTTTGTGTCTGCAATTAGTTGAATCCATGGATGCGGAACCCATGGATTTGGAGGGCCAACTGTATGTTTGTGTGGGTGCACTTGTTGTATATGCCCAGAAGTTTTCTGAAACTATTTAATATTAAGTTACCAGTGGTTACAGTCTAGAGAGTGGACCTGGGAGATAGGATAGGGACAGGGACTCATACTTTTTCCCTTTAAACACTTACATATATTTGCAATTTTTGCTAATATCTTTTTTTTAATTTTAATAGCTGATTTTTATTTACTTATTTAGGTCATGAGACATGTGTAGAACTTCTTTTAGAACAGGAAGTTTTCCAGAAAACAGAAGGAAATGCTTTTAGTCCATTGCATTGTGCTGTGTAAGTAAATCCAAAATAAATCAGATTTGGTTTGAGTTTTTAATAAAAATAAACCATTGCTGTGAGAATGATCACTTTGTTACCTTACACAGGATAAATGACAACGAAGGTGCTGCTGAGATGTTAATTGATACATTAGGTGCCAGCATTGTGAATGCCACAGATTCAAAAGGAAGGTAGGAATCCCGCTATGTAGGAAATAGTTTTACTTTAAACAGGAAAAAATTTTAACTACTTACTCTAGTGCATGAAAATTTATAGAAAACCCATTATTAATTGAAAGTTGATTTTTGTGTTTGCAAGTATAAATTGTTCTAAAATCTTACATGTTTTACATTATATAAAATGCTTTTCTATTAATTTATAGTTTTTAGCCAGTCTCTCTCTTTTAAAACTATTTTTTGAAGGATTGCATCCTTTTTTAAGAAGTTATACTTATTACCCAAAGATCATTGTTTAACAAAGTTAAGTTTTCTAAATAGGAATAAAGGCTAGAAGAGAGTCCAGCAGTTGTAATAGGTGGCAATACGTGGATCAGGATTCATTTTCTTCAAATTTCCCTTTAAAAACATAATGTTTATTTTATAATTTTATAAGTAGTTTAATTAAGGCCTATTATGTTATTGAAAATACAGATTTCTATGGCAGAAATTAGTAAGCTCCATTTAAGCTTATTCGTATCCAGTGTTTTTATAGCCTAATATTGTAAACCCTTAAAAATTGCTTGTCATAAATTAAAGAGAAAATTTTTTGCAATGTACATAACATTCAGATTTAGTCATATATTTCAATTTCTCTATATCACAGAACTCCTCTTCATGCGGCCGCCTTCACAGACCATGTAGAGTGTTTACAGCTGCTGCTCAGCCATAATGCCCAAGTCAATTCTGTGGACTCTTCTGGGAAAACACCTCTTATGATGGCTGCAGAAAATGGACAAACGAATACAGTTGGTAAAGAAACTGTTTAAGAATTTTATTTTTCTAAGCATGAATATCACTTATGTATAACTTAGATCCCAAGCCTTCTGACTTCCAGTAGTTATTGCATCACTCCTAAGATTTAAAACCTTTTACCTGCTTGCAACCCGCATTTTCATTTAGGGACACAATGTTTTAATTTGCCTTTACTGATTGAAGAGTCTGCTTTACCAAGGCAGTGTACCATAGTGGTTAAGAACACTGGCTCTGGAATCGGATTGCCTGAATGTGAGTCCTAGATCTTTCAGCTAAGTGACCTTATGCCTCAGTTTTTTCATTTATAAAATGAGAAAAATAATTACCTGCTTTGTACAGTTATTATGAGGGTAAAATAAATTATTATAAATCCAGAGCACATAAAACAGTATTTGAAATTTAGTGCACACCCACAAAGTAAGTGTTAATTGCTATTATTAGGGTCTGTGATTTACACAACAATATAATTATATAATTATAGACACTAGAGTATGTATACATTATATATTACAGTATTTTTCTTGCACTTAAATTTTTGCGAGAGGGATATTTTTTGCTTTATATTTTCGTTTCTCTACAGTGAGTTATTGGTAATCTAAGAAACATGTTCATAAGCATAAGAATTGATGCACTTTTTCCTCCCAGAGATGCTGGTTAGCAGTGCTAGTGCAGATCTGACTTTACAAGATAATAGTAAAAATACCGCCCTCCATTTGGCTTGCAGCAAGGTATGTACACATTTTAAAGACATGTTTTCATAGTTAATATTAATAGTGGCATTAAAAGTTTTTTCATTTTGCTAAAATCAACAGACCTAGGGGACCAAACCTCTCTAATGATTACTGGCATCAGGTTTCTTGAACAAAAATACTGACGACTTAGGCATCATGATGTATAAAAGTCTCCAGTAAGCCAAATAAATTTTAGAACACAAGCCTAAACACAATTATCATCTTTCTTTAATCTTATAATAATTCTTGTCCTCTCCCCCTACCTCCTCTACCAACACGTTTGGACAGGTATTTTGAAGTATTAGCCTGAGAGATTCATGGCATATATATGGTGTACCTATTGTGTAGACTAGGGTTGGGGATTATTGAGTGTGTAAATTTATCTTTAATGGTTTAAAGTTTCTAAGACTTATTCGCCACAATTTTAGGGTCATGAAACTAGTGCCTTGTTAATACTGGAAAAGATAACGGATAGAAACCTCATCAACGCAACCAATGCAGCCTTGCAAACGTGAGTACTTTCAGTGTCTAGTGAAACTTTGTGGCCTATAATTTTTTATAAAAAGGATAAATGGATGTTTTAACATGTGACTGCTGGAATAGTCTCAGTCATAGAAGCAGTTAAAAAGTAAAGAACAGGTTTACAGCTGACAAAACTCATTTTTAAAATCATCACAATTATAAAGGCATATTATTAATATTTGAAAAGCTTTTGAACTGAAAACTTTATTACAACATTCACAATCATGTAATTTTTCTTAGTCCATTTACCCACATAATTTTCTGAAGGAAAGTAGTACTATTCTGTATATTTTATGGAAATCAGCTGTAATAATATGTTATTTGACACTAGCAATAAATGAGTTAAGAAATTATATGTGTCTGTAAGCTAAAGAGGTTTCAGAAAGAATCAAATTCTTAATAATGTGAGCAGCCAACCTCCAGCTTGACTGACAGAGATCTTAGATCAGTGTCTCCCATCGTTCTCTCCCAATTTTCATTTGCTATTCCACTTTGAGACTTGGTAAAGAGAAAAATCTTAGAATATTGGTTCGTGTTCTGGGATCAGTTAAATCCCTTGGAGGTCTAAAAATTAGTCATGGGGCTTATAACCTTTTTCAATGTATTAGAATACATGTTATTGCAATTTACAGTTTTTATTATATATTCTGTTACATATGTTTGCCAACTTCATTTCTTAACATAAGAATGCAATTTCAATGGTAAAATCTTTTTAAACATCGAGTCTTGGAAAGTAACAAAAGGGTTTGGTGAAGGTGGGAACTTGCTGATGGGGGCCTATGGCAGAGCTTACACACATGGATAAGGTGTGACAGTACACTGCACAGAGGTTCTGCTGTCCCCACCCCCACCTTTGCTATTAGGACTAGGTGCCTCAAGTTTGTACCTCTGGGTCTTTACAACTTGACAGAAATGCCCTCTGACAGCCGGGGGTGGGGGGCGGGGTTGTGCGCGTGCATAAGTGCACATACATGTACATGTATAATTTTTCCCCCCAGACCTCTGCATGTTGCTGCCCGAAATGGGCTAACAATGGTGGTTCAAGAGCTTTTGGGGAAAGGAGCAAGTGTGCTTGCAGTAGATGAAAATGGTAAGTAGGTTCTTCTGTATTGTCTTTCCTTCACCTGTGTCTTACTAGAATTTCTTACCTTTTGATGATCCATATTTAAAGTAAAATAAACTTGACTATTTCTTTTTGGTAAAAGAGGAGAGCTGAAGTTAATGTTGAATAGTACTTTGTGACAAAGGAATAAGGGCAAAAGAAACAGGAAATGTTTGTCTAACAGATGAAATTCTGAATTCATGTATCATCTATTAAACCAAAGCCAGTGTTTACTATTTATATTTACCACCTTTGTTTACCTTGGTAGCCAAAGATTTTGTTCTTTTGACAATATTTACCAGGGTCCTACATAAGTGCCATATTCTTACATAAAGCCAGTCCTTCCACTCACGCACTAGGTCCTGTGTACTAGATCTGTCCCCCTTTTCCCTACTTGAGAATAGCACTTTAACACATTCTTCCCTTTTGTGCCCTGCAATAGCAATGTTTTGCTCTCTTCCTAGATTATTTCCATCAGTATGTAAATATTAGTTTTCTCATCTTAAAGAATCTTGTATTAATCCCACAACTCCTACCAGCTACTGCCACATTTCTCTGTTGCGCTTTGCAGCAAAACTACTCAAGAATTGGCTCTCTTGCGGTCCCCAGTTATTCTCCTCTCTCATTCTCTAATTCTCTCTTAAATCCTCCACAGTCAGGCCCTTGTTCCTCACCCGCCCTCCCCCACATACACACTGCAAAACTGTTCTCAGGAAGATTACCAGCAACCTCCACTGAACTAAGACTTCATTCTTAGTGCTCATTTTACTTGCAGTTTTTGGCACAACTGATTACTCCTTTTCCTTTGCTAAACTTTCTTTACTTGGCTTTTAGGACCTCACACTTTCTTGGCTTTCCTTCTATATTACTAATTATTCCTTCTCAATTTCTTTTATAAAATTTCTCCCTCTTCTCCCCAACTTCTTAATATTGGAGGGCCCTAGGACTAAATCCTTGGTTCTTTTTGCTTTCCCTAGCTCTACATTTACTCCCTAAGCAATCTCATCTTGTCCCTTGGTTTTAAACACTACCTATATGCTGAGAATTCCCAAATTTATATCTCCAGCCCAGACCTCTCACAATTTCAAACCTGACATGTCCAGAACCAAACTGTTAGTTAATCCTTTTTCCTCTCCCCTCGCCAAACGGGCTCTTCAAATAGCTGTCCTGAGCTCAGCTGAAGACATTTCTCATCCTCATAGGTGCTCAGGGCAAAAACCTTGGAGTCAATCTTGATTTCTCTCTCATACCCAGTGTACAGTCCATCAGCACATACTGTTGATTCCACCTCTAAAGTATATCCCATATCTGCCCACTTTTTTCTTTACTGCTGCTACCCTGATCTGGATCGTTTTAAAATACATGAGAACATGTTACTCCTGAATCTTGGTTCACTTCTAGTCTTAAAATGATCTACAAGGCCCTATGTGATCTGTCCTCTACCCCATTACATTTCTTATCTCATTTTCTGTTCTCCCTTCTCTCACTTCATTTTGCCATGCCAGCCCCTCCATAGCAGGGTTGTCCATGCATTATGATCTGTGTTCTGGCTATTTCCTCTGCCTGGAAAACTCTAAGCATTCTTTGACTAAATCTTTCACCTGTTTCAAATCTTAGCTCAAATTTCATCTTTTCAATGAAGCCTATTCTGGCCTACTCTGTACTACAACTTGCTGTGTACCCCTACCACAGTGTTCTCAGTCCTTGTTAACCTGCTCTACTCTTTCCTCTTTATTTTTTTCGTTGAGCTTCTATTAATAACATACTGTATATAATTTACTTTTTTATTATGTTGATTGTGTCTCTCTCTAATACAAGCTCCATAAGAGCAGCAAATCTTTGTTAGTCGCATTCACCAGTGTATTCTGAGTGCTTAGAAGAGTGACCAGACATAGTGGAGGCTCAGTGAATGTTTGTTGCATGAGTGATTATACCAAGCACTGTGCTAAGTTCTGAGTATGCAGTACAGAATAAGACATAGTCTACTCCCTTGAGTGGAGATGAGTGTGAGCAGGCTGTTACGATGCACTTGAAATAGTTTAATTGGAGTAAACCTAGAATACTATGAGTGTACATAAAAGGGTCTTCAAACCCCTTTTTGCAGGATCAGAGAAAGCATCCCAAAAAGTGAGAAAGGACAAGTAGAAAGTGCGGAAGGAACTTTCTAAGCAGAGAGAGTGGCATTTTAAAGGATAAAACCCCATGCAGAGGACAGGAGCTCTGTTTTACTCGTATTCTGACTGGAAAACACTCCTGAGACATGCTTTTTTCCCCCAACCCTACTCTGATCCAAGGCATCATGGCACGTCTGATGGTTGTTCTTCCTGCCAGCAGCAGCAGCAGGTACCCTCAGACCTTCAGAAGCACCCTTGAAAGAACTGAGCAGTGAGGCACTCTCCTGGTTACTTTGAGCATGTATGGTTTAATCAAAAATATGCACGTCCCTTAGCCATTCTGTCAAGCTTGGAGGAATATCAGCTGTTCCCTTTGACCCTTGACAAAAAGGGATATTTATGAAGAAGGAAAAAAATTATTTTTTCTTTATCAAGGCTAATGTAGCATAGATGAAAATATATAGGAGAACTGGAAACAGCATCTACCCAATAGTTAAAATGTATAACTAAACGATGGTACAATCACACATTGAAATACTATGTAACAATGAACCAACTATAGTTAAGTACAATACTGATAAATCTCACACACATAATGTTAAGCAAAAGAAACCACATATAAAATAGTACATACTACATGATTCCATTTATATTAGGTACCAAAAAAAATCAAAACTAAACTGTAGTGTTTATGACTACAAGTAGAAAGGAAAGCAAGGAAATGATTACCACATGGGTCAGGAATGCAGTTACCATTGTGGATGAGGAAAGGTGTAGTGATTGGGTAGAGGATATGTGGGGCTTCTGATATGCTGGTAATGTTCTTTCTTGATTTGGATGGTGGTTATTTGAATGTTTGTTAAAAGTCATTCAGCTAGTTAAAAAACAAATGTTTTTTGTTTGTTTGTTTTTTGAGACAGAGTGTCACTCTGTTGCCCTGAGTAGAGTGCCGTGGCATCAGCCTAGGTCACAGTAACCTCAAACTCCTGAGCTCAGGCAATCCTCCTGCCTCAGCCTCCCGAATAGCTGGGACTACAGGTGAACGCCACAATGCCTGCCTATCTGTTCTATTTTTAGTGGAGACAGGGTCTCACTATTGCTCAGGCTGGTCTCAAACTCCTGAGCTCAAGCAGTCCTCCTGCCTTGGCCTCTCAGAGCGCTAGGATTACAGGCATGAGCCACCATACCCAGCCTAAAAACAAATGTGATTTTAGTTTAGTTTTGTTTTGTTTTGCTTTGCTTTGCTTTTTTGAGACTAGGTCTTAATCTGCTGCCTGGACTAGAGTGCAGTCATGTCATCATGGTTCACTGCAACCTCAAACTCCTGGGCTCAAGTGACCTTTCTGCCTCGGCCTCCTGAGTAGCTGGGACTACAGGCATGCACCACCACACTTAGCTATTTTTTTAATTTTTTTTTTTTTTTTTAATTTTTGAGAGAGACAGGGTCTTGTGTGTTGCTCAGGCTGATCTTGAATTCCAGGCCTCAAACAATCCTCCTGCCTCACTTCCCAAAGTGCTAAGATTACAGGCACGAGCCACCCAACCATAAAAAACAAATGTGATATTTTAATAAATATATGCATATGTTTTTGAAGGCTAAAACTGGGGTAACTGTAGTAATAGGGAAAACAGTGTCTAGATGTACAACAGCAGATGAAGCTATAGACCAAAACCAAGTCATTTGCCGCTAAATACCTATTGGCTTCACATGGCTTAAAATAATAAGTGTGAATTATTTTAAAGTTCCATATGGTATAATTAAAACTTTGCATCACACTTTGTGTTCACCCTCAAGACTGGGTCTTATACCAGCAGAGGTACCACATGTTACCTCCTCAATTTGCTATGTTGATACTTTGTGGGGCCTTATGCCTGAGGTCAGGGAGTCATCTTCTGGTACAAAAGGGAACATTTACAAGTCCTATTTGTTTTGATTTAGTAGTTTTTAGAGTTCAACTGTTTAGTTGATCTGCTGTTTTTCTTCAATGGACTGTGACCCCCTGAGAGAAAAGTTAAATTGACAACCAAGTGTCATTTCTTCAACACCTATCTTTTGAGCACCTGCCCAGTGCCACATTCTCCAATCTGTATACATTCAGACTTCTCAGTATGTAAGGGCTTACTTACATAACTGAATTAACAGTAAGTTGCTACTCACCATTCTGAAAGAAGATTTATCAATCTATATATTTTTTCTTATTCTAGCCCAATATCTTCTACGAATTCAGATGGATATGGATAAGTTGCGAGATCTTGAGGAAATCATCCTTCTGTTTCCTCTTCCGTTATCTAGTCTGTAAGGTCTCCTAGATTTCTACGGCTATTTTGTTTTCCTGGTTATTGGAAAGTTGTAAATCATCCTGGTTAAAACAATTTATTATAAGCCGAGTAATTTAAAATATGTCTAAAGGTGAATTCCTTAAGTTTATTTCCTTACTCTTAGTGAAGTAAGTCTCAGGCTGTTTAATTTTTAAATTTTATCTTTAATTCTAGGCTATACCCCAGCTTTGGCCTGTGCTCCCAATAAGGATGTGGCTGATTGCTTGGCTCTCATTTTGGCCACCATGATGCCCGTCTCATCAAGTAGCCCTTTATCATCCCTGACATTCAATGCCATTAACCGTTATACCAACACCTCAAAAACAGTCAGCTTTGAAGCCTTGCCCATCATGAGGAATGAACCTAGCTCCTATTGCAGTTTCAACAACATTGGCGGGGAACAGGAGTACTTATACACTGATGTGGATGAGCTCAACGACTCCGATTCTGAGACCTACTGAGAGGCTGAGCCACGGGTCTAAGGGAGTTTGGACACTAAAACTGCAAACTGTGCTTTTTCAGGAAAAAGGCACTTTCATATTCACATACAAATTCAACCTAAGAGGAAAGATCGCACAGTGAGCCGATGTAAGAAATGTGATGACATTAGGAAGAAGAGTTTTAAAGGCAAGTTTTACAAAAGGAACTTTTAGAATCTTGAAATAGACTTGATCAGAGAAAAACACATTGTTGTCAAATTGCTTTGTGGAATTGTTTAATTTGATTTTGCAGCGCCATGAATAATTTGGGACACTGTCCACCCTAACCTGCTTATACAAGCAACACTATTGTAAAAGAAGAAATAAGGATGCTAGATTTAAATTTTATCAATAAAATTACAACTAAATTTAAAGGCAATAAAAGTTTGGTACAGTAGTCATTATGTGCACAGCACATTGCCAAAGGACCAAATAACTTAAAGGTTTTTTTAATAGAATGCCATTTTGTGGAAACCGAAGTAGGTGAAATGAAACATTACCTAAACCAAACTTTAATATTTCTGGAAATTAAGCTGAGATTTGGTTTTAAATGTTGATTTTTTTTGTTTTTAAAGAAAACATCTGAAAGCCTTTCAATTCCATGGAAAAAAAAAGCAGATGTATTTTTACATTTTTTTCTTTTACATGATTTCAATTTTTTATAATACTAGAATTGAAAACCAGCTGACTGGATGCAGTATGGGTAAAAATACGTGTGACAGAGACATTGAGACAGACTGGGGTCAGGCTGTTGCCCAGTTTTGAATGCTTTGGGTTTTAAATTGAACTATTTTTGTTTAAAAATGTAAAGAATTTCCTAGGAAAAAAATTCATGAAATCAGAAAGTAGATTATTTCGCCCAGTTGTAGCTAAGTTGTAATGGAGTTGTCAACCTTACTGCTTTTGATGGTACATGTTAGTCACTTTACATTACTTTTGTGCTCCCCAAAATGGGTTGGGGGGTTTTTGTTGTTGTTCATTTTGGTCTTTGGGTTTTGAAAAAGTGATGAATTAAAAGGAAGAAATAACTCTTGTTATTAATAAGTAAAACATCTTTAAGTCTCTTGGAAGGCATTTCTATATTGGGCAAGATTTAAAATACTGAAGCCTAGTGAGATTTAAAGTAGTATTGTTTGGAACTATTTGGAGAGAGAAACAATTGCCTGCCAAATTGAAGACTACCTTTCAAATAGAGAGAAAAGGCTGACATTTAGGCTTTCAAATAACAATCTACATGGTTCTGCTTTTACTGTAACTGTCACTTCCCAGTAAAAATGATTTCACATATGTAGGGATCTTGCAGGTCTGAGTAAAATTCCATAAATTACAGCAAAATGATACCCATTTTCATTTTATCCTTTTTGTATTGTGAAACTGGAAACTTTATGACATTGTAAATTATCAACTGGTTTTTCTGAATATAAAGTGTGAAAACACAGAACAGTATTTTGATCTATTTGATAATTTTGTGGGTTTTTTGAAGAATTAATGAGCATGTACATAGAAATAGTGACTGCTTGAATACTGTATTTACTTGCACTCTTTCAGTACATCAAAATTCCTGTATATTTTAGAGTATAATAAAACACAGATGTGAGTTGTATTTAATGAACAAGTATTTGTATCTGTGCATATTATCTATAAATCTATAAAGTTTCTAGGGCATTGACTACTAGATTTTAAGCATTTTTCTAAAATATTTACAGAAATTATAAATGTAATCTTCCATCTTTTCTTTGTAATATAAAGAAGTCAGAATGAACCCTTCCTAATTATTAGTGGTAGGAAGGTGAATATGCATTTTAAAGACAGTGGACTACTTTTCTATTGTACCTTTTAAAAAAAAAATTCAAGCGGATTCTAAAAGTATACATATGTGTGCTTTCTCTTTCCTTTTAGGAATTCTCTTCTGAATTCCCTGAGGGAATTTTCTAGAATCTCAGAATTGAAAGAGACCTGAGGTTCATCCACTCTCTAACCTCTTAACAAATGCAGGAGTTCCTTCTACAAGGGTGATCTTTCCACCTTGAACACTTCCAGTGACTCTACCTCACCAAGCAGTCCATTCAGTTGAGCAGCTCTAACTGTTAGAAAGGTCTTCCTTAGATGGAGTTGAAGCCTCCCTCCGGGTAACTTCTGTCCTTGGGTCCGGGTCTGTCCTCCAAGAGAACCCTGAGAATGTTGGAAGGATGAATCTCGCACACTCTGCCATGTCTTCTCTTTTACAGGCTGTTTGACTCCTCTGCTGAAGTGATTTCCAGAAGGACTCATTTGGCACACTATTAGAGTTACCACATTTAACGAAATCCCAGGTGTAGCTATAAAGTAACAAGCTGTTTTTAATTTATCCTTACACATACCAGAACTTCAATCCTGCATCACTTACATGTGACTGATGCTATTACCAAAAACATTCGTGAGGTGATTCTTGCAATTACCAGCCCACTAGGAAAACTGCTTTCATTGCTTTGTAATCTCATCTGTGAATCTGTCCCCCACCTTGATCAACCACTGCACCCGATGAGTTGAAGTGCTGTCCCAAATGGTATTTGAACAATACCAGCATTGTTGGAATAAGTACATGTACTACTTGAATGAACACAGCACCACAGTAAGTTCCTTTATAGTTACACCTTTGTATGTCAAAAGCATTCAGGCCCTGTTCTGTAGTGTTTTTTTTACCCTCACATGGAGTAGAAAAGCCTGTTTGCTTTCTTTAACTTCTGCATGAAAGGTAACATCTGAAATATCTGATGTGTATTATAATAATACCAGCTTCTGCTCTAGAACTACTTCCAGGGAAATGGCGGTAATAGCAAATGACCCCCTTTAACAAGACACTCAAACAGTGCCATTTAGTTCAGGAGATCTCTAAGTATAGCTGTAAATTTGGGGTTTAATTTGGCTTATATTTGACCTTTTAAAGAAATAAAGTTTTTTAATGCAATATATCAAGTGTCTGTCTTTTTTACATGCAGTCTTCTTTTCCCTTAAACTGTCTAATTAGTGTTCAGTGATGGCATATTTTTACCTTTCTTTTAAAAACTTAATGACCTTTCAGTAAAGCTGTTTTAAATTTTAAATAAACCTATCTGTGGGATTTTCAAATATATTTATTCAACAATATTTATTGCTTGCTTACTGTATACTTGGGGGTAAGAATGGGCAGAAAGCTTAGAAGCTGTGGTCTTGTAGGAGCTTACAATTTCATCATAGGAAGGTATAAATAGAAAGTCATAGAAGTGTAATTGAGGTAGAGGTGAATTGCTAATGAGGGTCAGAGAAGATCATGCTGGGAAGGAAGATCAGAACAAGCTTCATGGAAGAGGTGGCACTAAGGCTGGACATTGAGGACCAAATAACAATTTGAGCAGGTAAAGGGAGCAAATGATATCCTACATGAAAAGAACAAAACCAGCAGTTCTTAAAACGACCGGCGGAGGGATGCTGTGGGATGGGGTGGATATCAGCACTTAGCATTCCTGAGCATAGAAAGTTTATGAAAACATACAAAACAGCTAATTATAAACGTACAGAGATCAGATAACAGAAGTGAGAACAAATAGGTGATTGGAGGAACAGGTTGAGGGCTTTAATAACCTCCAAATCATCTTTATGCAGCTAATGATAATAGTAAATGTCTATACAGCATTTATCAGGTAACAGGCAAGTTGCAAGTGCTTGAAATACATTATCTCAATCCATACAACTGTCTTGTGTGGTAGGAACTATTTATGGTGCCATCTAACACATGAGGAAAGAGAGATGAAGTAACTTCTGCCCAAGGTCACCCGGCTGGTAATCCGTGAAGCCTAGGTTCAAATCCAGGCAGTTACATTCAGAGTCTTAATCCCTTAATGACCGCTGATATGCTTTCTGGTCCTTGTTGAAATTGGTGATTTTGAAGTTGGGACACACACCGATTACTAAATTAAGTAAGCTCCCTTTAGTTTTATTCTCCTAGGTCACTATTTTTAGAAGGAACATAAGTCTGACTGCAACAGATGTTGATTGAACACTTGCTATGTGTCAGGAACTATGCTAGGCTCTGAGCACACAGCAATGAGGAGGTAACATAGTTTGCCCTTATGAAATGTATCCTGAAAAATGACGTCTACTTATGTTTCAGTTGCTATTGCTGCCTAACCACCACAAATCTCAGTTGCTTAAAATAATCATTCTCCTGCCTTTGCAGGTTGGCTGACATAGGGTTGTGTGGGTGACTCTGCTTCAAGCTGGGGCTCCAGCTGAGCATGGCCTCCTGCTGTCAGTTGGGCTTTGGCCTGCTCCGTCTGTGCTCATCCTTGGGCCTGTAGTAAAATACAGAAGTTGTACAGAAGTTTTCACCATGATGGCAAAATCACAAGAAGGCAAGCTTGACAACACAAACGTGATTTGTGTCTCCATGTGCATCACATGTGCCAACACTTCGCTGACCATAGCAAGTCACGTGGCCAAGCCCCACCTCAGCGGGATGGGACAGTATGCTTTGCCAATTGTGGGGGAATGGTTTTGGTTCCATTTCATCAGTTCACCTACTACGAAATGAGCCAACCAGTTTGTTGCTGTTTTCCATTTTTTCCTTGGACATGCTTGGTAGTCTCTCCTTTATGCCTGTTCTTTCTCTTTTTGTGGTACCCTTCTGCTGTGGGTGGTCCAGCTATGAAACTGGATAGCAAAAATGTACTTTTGAGTTTAAAGTTCTTCCTTGGCACTGCAGGACTGAAGGGTTAATTGTTGGATCTGCTCGTTCCCAAGGTAGAAAACCAACCTCTTGACTACCTCAACCTCCTGAAGAATGTAGCACCAGTCTCCTCTCTCGTGTCTTCCTGTGCCCATCCCTTCCAAAGCAGATCATAATCTAAAAGAAGATAGAAAGGAAGGCTTGGCCAGTGATACTTGTTAAGACAAAGTTAAAAACTGATTATGTAAAGCTCTCCACTCTAGATCAGTTCTCCATCTCTCCCTCTCTAGCACTTACGTAAGTCTCCATCTCTGCTTCATTCCCCTTTTTGTGTTATATCTCATTTCCTTGTGGTTGTCTCGCTCCTCTTGCCCTTATGATTCTTATCTATTGTCTTAATTAAATTTGAAGTATAGGCTTAAGTAGTATTTCCTTAATTTGAAAAAACAGTAATTTAATTTTAAAATACTCCTGCCTCTTCTGTAAACTTTAAGAAAAATTAAATTTTCATCTTTAAAACCTATTTAACCATTTGGCAAACATTTCTTGAGTACATGCTCTGTGGCATGGATTGTTTTAAATACAGTAGGGACACAACAGTGATCTATATAAAGTCCCTGCCCTCAAGAATTGTAGGTTTTACCTACCTAACAGGTACAATGAATAATATTCCAGTGATGGGCACACTTACAGCCCTGACTAAAGCATTATAAAGCTTTATAATGTAACAAAAACATTTGTACCCACTTAGTATTTTGAAATTTTTAAAAAATACCATACTCCAAAAAAAAAAAGTTGGGTTTTAGTCAGGCAGACAGTCAAGAAAAATATCCGATGATTACTTTGCAGAGAAAGATTTGTGAGAGTAACTACGTAGCTGTTTGAGTTCTGGTGTTTAGGGGGAGGTCCTTGAGGGTACAAAGATTTTTTGCCTGTATATGCACTGAGATTACAGGAACATTTCTTATGTGAGGTGCGAAGATTCTGCTGAATAAATGGAAGAATGTTTAACAAACTAATAAGGAAAGAATAGATAGAGATGGTGAGGTCATCCACAAGGGCAAATCTGAGGATCCTGTTGAGTGAGGTTGACCCAAAGGCCATGATTTTGCCCAAGCATCAAAATGGAGAGGCGGGCTGGGTTTATTGAAGGCGAAACATTTTGGAAGCCTGCTAGCTCTGTGACATCTAAGAGGGTTCACCTCCAGCTAGCAATAAAAATGGCACAATACTTGGTTGGGCAGGGTAGCGCTGAGCTCTTAGACATGGGCTTTTATGCTAATGAAATAACCAGGAAAAAACAGGCAAAGTTGGTTCATTTCTGGTACCCAGAATAACAGCAGGTATTCTGAGCAATATTGGCTCAGATCTAGTAGAAACAAAGTGCATGTTTCATATTGATAATCTGTCACTTCACCTGCTGCTGCTCGTATAACCTTGTTCGAGCCCTCATTTCTGCCACAAAGGTGGTGGCACCCAGCATACATGAGCGAAAAGTTACTGAAAGTTCTGTTGTTTAAACCGCAAAGCAATAAGAAATGCAAAAATCCAAGAGAACATAAGAAAATTCAAGAAAAGGGGGCTTCCGGAGGGGAGTTTTGTCTCTCCTTGTGGCTGAGCACCCGTGAGTGTGCAGGGGTATCAGTTGCCTGCACCTGCAGTTCAGTGACTAGGAGAAATAGGACCTAAGACGCAGTAAATGGTCAAAAAGCTTTTGTGTCACTGACACAAATGTCAGCGACAACGGCAGAGTAAGAACCTCTGAAAATTGCTTCTTCGTAAAAGCAGTGATAAAACTGGCAAAATTTGTCAGAATCAGCTGTCACAGAAGTCTGAAAATTAAAGGCTGTCAGCAACCTCTGGAGCATTTATTCAAGAAAAACTGCTGAATCGCAGTAATAAGACAAACTCTGGTGTTCTAACTTGCACTAGTTGTGTCCCTCGGCTGTACCTCTAAGCTCTGTAGTAGACTTGGAAACTCAGCCCAGCGACGGATTTCAAAGTGCAGCAGGCACCCTAGGTCACTTATGCTTCCTGGAGTAGGAGGCGTGTGAGATACCTCAGCCTCACTCCGAGTTAGGATTCTTGGGCTCACACAGCCCTGGAGAGACCCTCAAACTTTATAAACTTGATTCAAGCATTTACTGAGAATGTACCAGGTGCTGGGAACCTTGCTCAGCACCAGTCCTAGGCCCTGGTAGAGTTTATCACCTGATGGAAACCTGGACTTGAGGACAAATACGTATAGTCTCTGATCAGTGGCAGGCAGCAGGGCCGCATGGCCAAATTCGTGAACTTGGGAGGCCGACAGGCTAACCTGAGTGATTTCTGGCAGATTGCATAACCTCTCTGAGCTCTCATCAACTCTGTGAAATGTGGATGGGAGCACTCCATGGTCCTGGTGTGCATTAGGTGAGTTGATGCCCAAAAGTATTCAGCAGGAAGAGAGTGACACACAGTAAGTGCGCAATAAGGTATCCTAGGGGAGGAATGCGAATACAGATTAGATAGCAGTTGATTTTCCCAGAAGTGTCAGGGAAAGCTAAAGGGGTGAGGTGGCATTTAAAGTGTACCTTGACCAGGAAGACTGAGCCCCGTTCCTGGAAGCATCAAGCAGCCCTACTGTTGGGCAGGGCAGCCTTCCTCTGTGTGGTATTAGGGGACCTTGGATTAAAGCGGGTTGACTCAGTCTGAAGATCTGGTGAAAACTGTGATGCTTGCTGGAGCACGAGCAAGATAAAAATGGGCTACATGTACAAAAGCTTCACCTGGGTGCCTGGCAAGATTGCCTTGATGCCAATTGCTATGGCACCCAAACACTCCATTGTTTGCATGGGGTAGTCTTGCATCGCTTGATTAACAGGTGCTAGAAGGTGACGCTCCTCTCGTTAACCAGGTAATAGCTGTCCAGGATAGTGGTCTGGGGGCTAAAATACATGTCCAGTGCAGAACAGGGTTTTGTGAGTTGTGCCCTCTGTCCCGTGTCCACAGGAGCACCAGTGTAACTTTTATTCTCTCTCTGAATTATTCCCTTCAACTGTTTTCTTTGTCATACCCATTACATCCTGGGTTTCTGATACTAATTTTTTTAAAATACTGCTTGGTGACTTTGACATTGTTTGCAAGATTAATGCCTAGAGAGACGGACAAAGATTCCTACGGAAGGTGCCCCTGACTGTCGCTCACTCAACTACTGGCAAAATCTGGACCCACAGCAAAAAGGCATCTGGGACCATCCCCACCTGAAAAGGGTGTTGTTTACCTGGAATGTGGAAAGGCAACTTCCTTGCATAGTGCTGGTAATGTGCCTTACCATTGCCGTAATGCATGAAGGTAGGATAATAAATAGCCTAGTTAATTCGTTAATTTTCCATGCACAAATTGCCTACATTTAAAGCTTAGTTCACATACACCGGGGTTGCCTTGGACCAACTGTTTAGCCTGTGTTTCAATTTCTGCATCTGTAAAGTGGAGATAACAAAGATACCTGTCTTACAAAGTTCTTGGAAAGATTAAATGAGTCATTATGCCTGGCAATAGTAAGCACTCAATACATAAAAAGTGATAGCAATACAGCAGCCTGCTTTGAGGTAGATTTTAAATAGTTACAAATTCTTTTACACTCCTCCCACCGACGAGTGAAGTCTGTTTCCTCCGCTTGAATCTAGGAGGGCTCCGTAGCAACTGTACTGACAGACCACAGCAGAAGTGCCACTGTCTCTGTTTCTGCCCCCTCCCCCTGGCCTTAAGAAATTGGCAGCTTCCCCTTCCTGTCTCTTGTCTGGGAACCCTGAGGTGTCCTGTTAGAAGTCTGACTATCCTGAGAGCAGCATGCTGGAAGACCACATGGAGAGGCCTGGAGGAGCCTTCCAGCTGTTCAACGTGCCGGGAACATGAGTGGAGAAACTGCCTTGGAAGTGGGTTCTCCAGCCCCAGCCACTCCAGCTGGAAAGAGGCAGGCTGCAGAACTGAGCCCTTCCCAAATTCATGAGCAAAATAAAATGGTTGTTTTAAGCCATTAAGTTTGAGTAGTTCCTTCCCTTAGCGATAGATGATCACAACACTGATTATGAAAATCTAAACATATTAAACGAGTGAGTTGGGAGGGAGTGGGTGGCCTCCAGCCCGGGGGTGGGATGATTCATATGACAAATTGAGTCTTTGTTTGTTTTACAAAGTATTCCCTAATAGCTCCCCTGCCATGTGTGGATACTGTCTCCTTCCTTATTCACTATTAGAAAGAGCATCATTTACTATTAGAAAAGAATGAGAGTTTCCACTTGCGTTTGAGCCGAAGTCATCTAGTCGAGCCCCCTTTTTTACAGATACAAGACCTTAGGCCTAGAGAGGTGCAAGTATGTGCCCAAGGTCACACGGCAATTCAAGAGGAAGCTAGGCCTGGTCTCTGGACTCCCAAGCCAGCCCTCTTAAAATCTGTGTGTGTGTTTTTTAACTTCTTGTTTTATTTACTTTTTTGTTATGTTTTTGTCTTACTTTGTAAGAACAAATCTGTTTTGTGACATGTCCGTTTTTACGTATTCAACATACGTCGCCCCTACGAAAGGTCTGAAACAATTTTCAGGGGCCACGTTGTGCTCTATTAGTTGCAGAACAATGAAATTCTTCACCTTTTTCAGATTCATAATGCCAGAATATTGGCTTTTATTATAAGCATGTCTTTGTCTTTATATTCCATCTACCTAATGATGTTCCTTACGTGCGTCAAATTCCCAACATCGTTCACCCCCCAGAACACAGCAGTTTAGATGAAACGCTTATTACGATTCAGGGGCCACAGCCTTCTTTGTTCTTTTAATGATTGCTGAAAAACTTGGATTGCAACCATTCTTTGAAGATGTGTATTTTTACTAAAAACAAGTGCCTTTCTGTTGTCCATAAATGTAGGGGTTGTCCCCCTTGGTTTTGATGTGTCTAATAGTCTTTTAAAAACTGATGCAGGACCGTACTGGAAAATGTTAAGCTTAAAAATGGATATTTAGAAAGAACCATGGCTCTTTTTTCTCCTTAAACTAAAATTTTAAAAATTGCTTATACTGCTCTTTATTACATCACCTTGGCGAGACTTCATGGCTGGCCACCAGGTGTGACTGACTTAAAAGGAGATGGGGCTTCTGAAAGCCTTCTGTCAGCAGCCAGAGGAATCATTTTAAATGAGCATGGTATTCCCCCGCTTACTGCCCTCCAACCGCTGCCCGTGTAACTCAAATTCCTCCACGGCCTGCAGGGCCCACGTAACCCACAGCCGCTTCCCTGCCCTGACTTCATGCTCCTTCCCTCCCCTTCTAGGTTCTTGTTTTTGTTTTTGTTTTGAGACAGGGTCTCACTCTGTCGCCCAGGCTGGAGTACAGTGGTGTCATCATAGCTCACTGCAACCTCAAACTCCTGGGCTCAAGTGATCCTCCCGTCTCAGCCTCCTGAGACCATAGGCATGTGCCACCATGCACAGCTAAGTTTTTAATTTTTTGTACAGACAGGGTCTTGCTATGTTGCTTAGGCTGGTCTCAAACTCCTGGCTTCAAGTGACCCTCCTGCCTCAGCCTCCCAAAGTGCTGGGATTGTAGGCATGGGTCACTGCACCTGGCCTAATTTCATTTTTAATTGTTCAGCTGTTATTTAGATTGTTGTTTTACTTCAATACTAGAACACTAAAATGGGAAATTTTTCCAAGGGGAAAGAAAGTTTTATTTTTTTTTTCTCAGCCTGTCTAAATGTTATAAACACTCTTTGTGACTACCCAATCATTCACTCATTCCTTCAGCAGTCACCAAGTATAGAGCACAGACCTTATTAATATAAGCCAAGGGAGCCCCACGCTGGGGGCTGCAGATACAAAGATGAATAGGACACCGGCTCTGTTCTCAGAGGGTGAGTCTCTGCAGAGTCACTGCGCAGAAGACACAAATCCCAGCATCAGCACAGATTTTTGCGAGAGCAACTCAGTGTCAGTTTCCCTCATCTGCAAGATAGTCATCACAAACCCTCTTCGGGACTCATGGAGGTTAAGGGGGACCATCCATGTGCACCCAGCACAGAGCTGTCACTCACTACAGGGTGGCCTGCATTCTGGCAGGGGGGACTCGGATAAATATTACAGCCCAGTGAGGAAGAGCTGTGGGAAGTGGGAGTGGGGAAAGCCAGTTCAATAGGGAAGATGCACAAGCTGCGATGAGGGAGTAACCTTAAAGGGTGGATAACTGTTCTCACCAAAAAAGGCCATCTCAAGCAAAGACAGCAATGAACGCAGAAGCAGATTGTGCTCAGCACACTGGGGGCTCCGGGGGGATTGGCTGTGGCTGGACCAGAGACCCGGGTTCATGGTGAAGGACCTCACGTGGGCTCAGAGGTCAGGCAGAGGGGGACCTGAGCAGGGTGTGAACTTCAGGCCGAGGGATGGCTCCCGTTTCTCGGACTGAGGATAGTGGGAGCCAGTCTCCAAGATGGTCCCCAGTGATCCCTACATCCTGGCATCTGTGCCCTGTGTCCCTTCCCATGGAGAGCAGGGATGACCTGTGTAACCCAATAGGACACTGCCAAGATGCTGCAGTGTGTCTTCTGAGACTGGATGTCTCTTGGATCACTTGCTCCAGGGGAAGCCAGGTGCCGCATCATGAGGACACTCAGCTATCCTCATGGAAAGGGCCATGTGAGGAACCGAGGCCTCCTGCTGTTGGCCAGCACCAACTTGCCAGCCATGTGACAGGCCATTTTGCATTCTGAATTTGTTTCCTAGGTGTGCCATAACAAAGTCCCACAAACTGGGTGGCTTTAAACAACAGAAATTTATAGTCTCATAGTTGCAGAGCATAGAAATCTAAAATCGAGTTGTTGGCAGGGCCATACCACTTCTGAAACCTGTAGGGGAAGATCTTTCCTTGCCTCTTCTAGCATCTGGTGTTGGCTGGCAAGCCGTCCTTGGTGTTCCTTGTCCTAGATGCATCCCTGCCATCTCCGCCTCTGTCATCACAGGCCATCTTTCCCCGTGTAGCTTGTCCTCTCTGCTTCTTACGAGGACACATCATAGTGGATTAAGGGCCCACCCTGCTCTACTGGGTCCTCAACTTACATTTTAATCACATCTGCAAGGACCCTATTTCCAAATGGGGTCACATTCTGAGGTACTGGGTGTTAGGACTTCAACATATCTTTTTTGGGGGATTAGCAGGAGACAGAGTTCAGCCAATAATATTCTCCCAGTTCAGTAACTCCAGCCCTGGCTGACATCTTAATCTCATGAGAAACCCTGAACAAGCACGACCCAGCTAAACCACTCCCGAACTCCTGACCCACAGAAACTGCGTGGGTTAACAACATTCGTGCTAAGTTTGGGGTAACTTATTACGTGGGAATAGACAACTAACACAGGAAAGGAGGCTTGGCAGGGAAAGCAGACCGAAGCCGGAGACCAGGCCCTTCCTCTGGCCAAGCAGCTATGCTGCTCCCAGAACTTCAGGTCGCTTCGTCACCTGCTTTAGGCCTTTTTCCAGGACTTTGTGCCCAATACAGCATTTCATACTGTTATCGCCTTGTTCCTATTTTCCCATATGCAAATCCACTTCGTTGAGAAATCATTTGTTCATCTGGTGGTAATTTGCATTTGACTAGTTCTGAATTTCCTTGAGAATCAGCGTGGCTGACTCACCACTGCCCTTCTCCAGGCAGAACGTCTGTGCCACGCCACCGCCTCGGCCTCCAGCAGCCCTGTGATTGGCTGGGCTTGGGCCGGGAGCCTCCTCCTGTTCAATGGGCTGCGGCCAAGGGGAGGGGCCAAGGGCTGAGCAAGGCCACCTGTGGGGAAGGGTGGCCCAGGTGAGTTTCCCCTGGCAGGGGCTGGGGACAGGCCGCCCTCGGGAGCAGGTGTGGTGGGCCCTGGGACGGGACAGTCTGTGAGGAGCTGCGGCTTGGGCTTCTCTAAGAACAGGGCTTTTTAGGTCCAGCGTGAACACAGCTCACTGTGCTCTCACTTCCCTTGTGAGAAACCACAGACAAGCGCAGCTGCACCTACATGAGAAACCACATAAACCAAGCTACTTCCCCCAAGTCTGGCGGGGCCAAAAATACATTCGATTTCCTGCCTTTATGTTTATGGTCGAGATTGCCGCTTGCTTCCTAAATTTCACACAGTTGACAAAAGCATATCTCAACTATTAGTCATAGGTATGTTTTTTTCCCTGAAAATGATTTATTTTATCATTGCTCCACTTTGTTCTGCCATCTGGCAGATGCTTCTTTTAATTGTAAAAATCACTTTGTTCCACCGCCATTATTTGCTTTTCCCCTAATTTCTACTTCATGAACAATTCCTTCGAAATTGTTAATACGAAGTAACCTAGGGGAAGTTTGCGGTGCTCTGCTCAGAAGGGCAGAATGTGGACCCAGCAGGTGCTTAGTAGATGGTTTTTGGGTGAAGTAGGTCCACCAAGTCTGTATTTAGAACTGGCCTCTTTCTCAGGCTGATGTGAATCATCTTGGCATGAAGCGGTGATATGCATTTTCAAGATAATTTCTGTCTCCCTGGGGTTTGGGCAAGGGAAGCGGAGTGGGCGGCGGACAGGCACATCTGGGGCCACACCCGCCTGCCAGCTCACTCCCGCTGGCGGCTCGCGCTGGGAGGGCAGGCAAGCCCCGTCTTCTGGCGGGAGAGGTCCCGCTCCCATTCCAGGGGGACTTCCCAGGGCACGAGGATCCCAAGGCTTCCTCAGGAATTCTAAGCCGTTCCTGCTTATTCCCCGAAGACTTGACTCAGCCCAGGCCTTTTAGAAGGAGCAGTGAGTCAGAGGGGCTGCCGCTGGTTTTGCTTCTTTCCCACAAGGCTTATTCAACACTCCACAAGGGAGAAGACCGGGGCCCAAGAAGGGCTACCCAGGAAGAGTAAGTGGCAAAGCTGTGAACATAAACCCTGTCAGTCTGACTCAGGAATCCAAGCCCTAACAATCCTAAAAGCCAGAAACGGGTCTGGAAGACCACACTGTGGAGGAATGGCAAGAGACTTTCATTTTTGCTTTATAAAATTTTGTATTTTTAAAGCATATACCATTTAAAAAAAAAAAAACTAATTTAAAAAGGAGTAAAAACTAAATGGCCTTAACATTTAAGTGGCAAATCACTGAAAACTAATTATCCATTCTGCACTTAAAAAACGATCTGAAACAGTTATTAGGCATGAAGTCAAAATCCTTTTGTGAATGGCTTTGGAATGTTGGATGCGAATTATAAAGAAATCAGTCCCCTAAAAACGCCTCCAGCATGCCGAATCTGATGGTTTTGCATCTGCAACTACTATTGAGGGGAGCCCCTATTCTGAACCTGTTGAGTTATTAAATCAGTGCATGACCAAAGCGGCCCAACCTCCATGGCAGTTCTTGCAACTTATCTCGATGGCCACCATCCTCCCTGCAAAAGGGAGACTGCAGATTGAATTGTGCTGGCTTCGCTCCATCCTGCACAGTTGGGCAACTTGCCCAATTCTTGCCCACAGCCACCTCGACTTACTAAGGCCCCCGGAATCCCTGGGTGAGACGCACTGTACAGAAAGGATTCTGTTACTCATACCTTCCATCGCTGCCCTCTCTCCTCAACGTTTTCCAGGCCCATCCACCCTCCACCCAGAGCACCGTGCGCCTTCCAGCCATGCCAAGTCCTGCCTACACGCTCCAGTTACTGACAGGCAGATGTAAGAAAAACTGCTTTTCTATTTTTAAAGCTGTTTTCAAGCTGTTTCTGACGTTGCTGGTGGTGCTGGCACTGCCGTTTCCTCTGGGTAGAGTCCCCGTTGACCAGAATGGGAAAGGTCCCCACAGCAGCCATTTCTGGCACAGCTTCTGCTTTGAAAGTTTGCTTCTTACCTTAGAAAATCTTTGAGGCTTGTAAAATATTCATGTCCTGGGTGTCACTTGATCAACAAGAAGGAAAAAAAAAAAAAAAAACCCACACCACTGCTTTGTGGGTATATAAAATAGAAACTGACATTTATTTTTGTTTTAGCTCTTAAACCCAATTGTGTACTGAGAGATTTATTAGAGGCAGATGCAGCTTGACAAAGACAAATGTGAATAGGAAATGCCAGAGAATGTCTCGATAACTGACGTTTAAGAGGAAGAGACACCGAGGGAATCTGTCTCTCCTACTCCTTCCCACGGTTCCCAGGGTGGGATCTGGTACCACAGAAGTGGGCTTCTGTCCCCAGGGCAGAGGGCTGATCCCAGTGCTGCGAGCTGCAGCCTGTGGAAGTGCAGGGCTGTCCACGCGATGGCCACGGCCCACCCCACAGACCACGCACTTTTCCTAGTCCCTCTCATACAACCGCCCATAGAGAGCCGCTGTCACCAGGCCAGAGGACAGTCCACTCTTTCTCAAGAAATAGTGGTCATGCTCCCAGCCGAGCTGGTCGGGGATTTCCAGGGTCATCCCTGAGGTCAGAAACAAAGGAAAGATATAGGATGTACTGAAGTTCCCCCACAGGTGAAACTCAAATATGCCTGTGGCCTCTGTGATCTCCTGGCCACAGGTGTCAAAGCCAAGACCCCCACACTTGACCAGGGCACAAACCTGAACATAGTAAGTGCCATGTACTGTGTGAAGTCCATCAAAGACCCCCAGGGCATACAGCTCTTTGGACAGGGTGGGCCTCTTGTAAAGCAAATAGCAGCAGAGGCCATTTGAACAGACTTGAAGATGGCCCTCCTTCCCCCAGACGGGCACCAGGGTGAAATTGTCATACATCATCTCAGAGTGAAATGTGGGAGGGGCATTCATGTTCCATGTGGTGGCCTCATCACAATGGACTTCCTGGGCATCCTTTTCGCAGTATGGTTCACCTGACAAGATTTTTAAAAACTTACTATGGTATGGGTCCATTTTACCTGTTGCATTCTCTGTATCAATGAGACTCTGGGGATTTTTGGCTACCTGGGCAATTATAAGGTTACCTCTGGGGTTTTCCATGTCATGGTACCAAAAGGACTTCAGAGGGGTGTGTATGCCACTCCCTGTCATCCCTAGGGATGGGTGGTGGATGTTAGCTGCCAGAACACTGATGCCAAAGGCAACGGCAAAAGCTTTCTGAATCTCAATAGCTGCCAAGAGCGGGAGCTGGTTCATCCAGGCAGTTGGATAGACGATGTGCTTCACCTCAGAGTCTCTGAGGAGTCTGATGGCAGGGTCAAAAAACAGTATGTCAAAGCAAGTGAAGACGCCAAACTTGCCAGCAAAGGGAGTATCAAAGGTGATGTGATCCACTTTAGGAGGGGTATCAAAAGCTGCCTCGAAGTACAGGTTGTGCTTACGGTAGCGGTCAACAAGGGTTCCATTATTGCTGAACACAACATTTGTGTTAAACTGGTATCTCCCATCGTTTGGGCACCCTGGGTCACTGCTATGACAAGGCTGCTTCGTCCCAAGATTGGCCACCAAGAACATCTCTCCCTTGATGGCCATACAACTGAGGCGCTGGAGGACCTAGAGGAAAAGGGGTATAATTACATGGGTTTTTAAAATCCTTCCTTTGGCCTCAAATTTTTTAACTAGAAAAGTACTTGCGTCCATTATATATAAACAGCTATCATAAATCAATAAAAAAGCAATCACTACTGAAAACATGCAAAGGATATGAACAGGTGATTCACAGGACAAATACAAATGGCCGAGAAACATTTGATAAAATGCTCAATCTTTTTAGTACTAGGGAAATGCAAATTAAAACAATGAGATATCCTTTTACCTTCATAAGATTGAAAAAAATTCAAAATATTATTCTATCTTTTGTTGACCAAGGGGTGGGAAAACAGGTACTCATATCCTATCACAGGGGATATACGGTGAAACCAAAGTTTTTTTAATGGGGAAATTTGGTACTCTTTAATATAATTTAAAATGCATATAGGAATTCAATTTCTAAAAATTTTTTGAGGAATTCCATTTCTAAAAATTTTATCTATGGAAAAACTTGGTCATGTTTACAAGGATATTCATTAAAAACACTGCTTATAATTGCAAGAGTTAAAAAACAACAAGCATACAGTATGCTAAAAAAGAGGATGTCAATTGCCATGAAATGCATAGAAAAGAATATAGTTGAATGCACATTAAATTGTTGATGGCAGTTTCTCTACAAAAGGAAGTAGGATGAGTGGCTGGCTACGGTGAAGGTGGCTTTTCCTACTTTTACTTCTGTTTGGTTTGTTTTAGTTTAGTTTAAGTATGTATCCATGTATTTCTTGTGTAGTTAATAGATGAAAAGATCCATACATGAGTAATGCCTTGTAGTGTCAGATATTCTATAACTGAATTAATATGTGGCACATGGAACTTGGGGGGTTTGGGTCTGATTGTTTTGGATCCAGGGGTCTCCTTTCAATCTTAGTTAACATGCTTTGGCTTTTGGCCTCCAACTTGGTTCGTCTCCGCGTGCCCTCAGTCTACTGAGGAAGAAAGCTGGAATCCTCACACACCTCCGTGTCATTGAAACGGTGGGGCTCCAGGCATGGGTTCCACCTGACCAACTGGGGAGACGGCATGAAGTCCAAAAATGGGTAAATGGATGTTCTTGTAAAGTTGAATCCATGAATGCCATCTTCTGGAAACACTATGATCTGTACACCCTGAAAATCAAAACATCAAAGTATAGTCTGTTATCAGATGATGGGAAGCACCACTTCATTCGTTTATTCTTTTGTTCATTCACTTGACAACTGTCAAGAAGTTACTCTGTACCAGGAACCAGACGTACAAAGACGGTGGCTCAACTCTCCTCAGAGATCTTAGTCTTGCAGAGGCTGCCTCACTTGACCTAATCCCAAGGGAACAAAGACAAAGTCCTCTAGGGATAACCATTAACTATGCAGGGGCGTATCAGGGAAGGAGGGAATGAATATGCTCAGGTGAAAGGTGCAGGAGTTTGCCAAAGCAAACAGGAGGGGTCAGGAGTGCAACGGGAGCTGGGTCAACAGCAGAGACCTTGAATATTGGGCCCATTAACAGATGTGCTAACTCCAGTCTGGTGGTTTCAACATTCATTGTGCATTTAAGTCAGTTGGGGAACTTCTGAAAAAACACTGATGCTGGGGCCCACACCTAAAAAGTCGGATTCAATCGACTGCGGTGGGGTCCTGGCAACAGTGTTTGTTTAACGGTCCCCCGGGTGATTCTAGTGTAGCCAAGGCAGGGACCCGCTGGAACCTACTAGGCCAGTGGCTAAGAGTCAGCGTGTTGATCTCGGCATAGAAACAGGGACTCGCTGGAAGTCTCAGTTCCCCAGCTGGGAATTAGGAAGCTCCCTTTTGGGCTCTGACTACCCTAAAGGCCTTTTGCCACACCTCGGGACACCCTGGGCTTCCCGGCTATGATGGCCTGGGGCTTCCTGTGGCGTCTACAGCAACAGACAAACAGGACAGCCCTCCGCTCTCAGCACCAGAGCCTCATTCTTCCGCTGCCCTCTGCTTCCGAGGCTGAAAATGTCAAGCCTAGAGCACAGGCCCCAGTGTGGCAGGCGGGGAAGGCAGCAGAGAAGGCACGAATCATCTCAAAGAGCAGCAGTTTGAGGCACTTATTTCTGGAATGCGCTGCAAACTCTTTTTAATTTTTTCTACCTGGTTATAAAATCTTCAAAAGTTTCACTGTAGAAAATTTAGAAAACAAAAATAAACAATTCATAATCCTATAACAAAGATATTTATTGTTAATATCTTGGTTACTTCCATTATTTTTCTCTCTATATATATGTGTATATATAATTGAGATCACAAAAAATACATGGTTTTGCATCTTAACTTTTCTCATAAAGAACTTTCAAAAATATTTGTAATGGCCACATTATATTTTAGAGGACACCATAATTTATCCTCAATTATTGAAATTTGAATCGTTCCCAACTTTTTGTAATAAACAGAAAACTGTGGACCCATCTGCATACAGCATGCTCAGAACACTTACTGAGTAAGTGTTGGACACAAATCTTTGATAAATCTCTGATTATTTCCTTAAAGTCTTACGAGTGAAATTACCAGGTCAAAGGGTATAAAAATTTTAAGTTATGAACACACTTTGCCAAATAGCTTTCCAGAAAGATGATACCGATGCACGCTCCATTCAGCACACTGAGACTGGTCATCCCAGTGCACACGTAGCAATGGCTGTGTAAAGAAAGGTTATCACACACCTGGACATGCAAGATGAAGAATGTGTGTCTTTCCAAATTATACTGGGGTACTGTTTGACAGGCTCGCTCAGGATTACTTAATTATCTAGAAAATGTACCACTGTTTACTGTTTGACTTTGTTATTTAAAACATCACCCCAAAGATTATAATTGTCTTGCCCCGTAGGATATTAGCTGGTTTTGTATCTATTAGTAAATTCATTGCAACATTCATTGGACTGATATACACTTTTCCATTCCTTAAATTCTCCTTTGAACCAACTTTACCATCTTATTAGTTCCTTCATTAATTAATGAGTTAAATAAAAGCTTTATTCATTCTATGTTTGTATAAGAGTCATGTTTTTAACTTTTTGAAAATTATACTTGGGCAGACATCTACTTTTATTGAAAACAAAACTTTGAGAGCATTGAATGTTTTTTTATGGAGAATAACATTTAAATAATGTACACATATATTAATATGAAAATTAAATTGCATTCTCTGAGCACAAAGCCAGGAATGAGGAGAGGAACCAAACCTGAGCTGAGGCAGAACTTTGGGTCTGATGTGATCAGTAATCCATTCTAGGAAGTAGTCTGCATTACTGATAAATAGCTTCAGCTCAGGCCTCAGGTCAGATCAAGAACTCCTGCAATCCCAGCACTTTGGGGGTTGAGGCAGGAGGATCACTTGAGGCCAGGAGTTCCGAGACCAACCTGGGCAACACAGCAAGACCATATCTCTGCAAAAAATTTTTAAAAGAACTCCTTCTGAAGAATGAAGGTTACTGACCAGCCTAATCATCTTTAAACGGGACTCCTTTTTCCCCCATGAATGCCTCTACCAAGAGAGAATAAGTCATGTGCTACATAACAATGTTTCAGTTAATAACAGACCGCATAGGTGACAGTGGTCCCATAAGATTATAATACTGCATTTTGACTGTACCTTTTCAAATACTTCCCATTATGTTACAATTGCCTACAGTATTCGTATGGGTTTGTAGCCTAGGAACAACAGGCTATACCATAAAAGCCTAGGTGTACAGTAGGCTACACCATCTAGGTTTGTGTAAGTACACTATGATGTTTGCACGATGACAAAAATCACCTAACAACATTTTTCTTAGAATGT
The DNA here is from genome assembly GCA_004363605.1 of Indri indri. Lineage (NCBI taxonomy): Eukaryota > Metazoa > Chordata > Mammalia > Primates > Indriidae > Indri > Indri indri. Next base: position 19,965 of record RJWJ010001208.1, on the reverse strand, counting down.
AGCCCTGTCATTAAGTGACACATGACTGCATTTTGATTGGCTTGTTCAGAGCCTCTGCCTTACGGCAAGTTTGATACAAAACTTCAACACAAGCTTGCCATCAATTTGTCTTAGAAGTTGTCTAACACACATAACCACGTAGGGGAGCTGAGATATCTGTACGCACCAGACACAATCAGATCAACAGCTTCCTCCCCACTCCCAGACACGAACAGAGAAGGAATGATGCTATGTGGCTGGCATGGGTTCAACAAAACCATGCTATGTTTCCTGGGGGTAGGTTAGTGAAAGGGGAAAGCGGGGAAGTTCTACAGTCGGTGTCTCTGGGTTTCAGGGTGGCGCCTGCCAAATGTCTGAGAATGGGCTTGAGGACAGGATAGAGTAGGCAAGAGCAGGTGGTACTTCAGGTGCTGGACTCAGTGCCATGCAAGCAAACATCTCTATCAAGAGAACGCCCGCCCTCAGCAGATCCGTGTCAGCAGGAGGTCTGAGGGCACGGCCTGGGATTTTTTTACACTGACTTCAGCGCAGACATAAATGAGGTGTGTATCAAATGTGTGAATGACGTGAATGTAACTGATACTTGGATGTCAGTAAAGATCCCTAAATAGCCCAACAGGCTGAATGATGAAATTTAACAGCAGAATGTGAAGTCTTGCTCCCAGGTTAACTAAACCAACGTTACAAGTTCGGGACCGCAATGGCAGTGTGTGTGCCTGCGTGTGAGGAAACGGCACAGGACTTCAGCTGACAGCAAGTGTCTTACGAATCCACAGCGGGATGTGTCTGCCAGAAGTTTTCCAGGGAAAACATCTAGCATGAGAGAGGTGAGAGTTCTTCACCCTGCCCTTGTCAGACAGAATCGGGAGAGCTGCAGACAGTTCTGAGCACAGAGAAAAGCCAGAGAGTCTTTAGCAGAAGGGCTGGAAACCAAACCTCCAAAGGAACTAAGGATATACCGCCTGGGGGAGAGATGCCAGGGGGCCACGACAGCTGTCCTCAAATGCAAAGAAGATGGCATGCCATGGTAAGGGCTCCGAGGACACAACTCTAGTGGCAGTTCCAGGGAGGGCTGACTGCCGCTCATTGAAAGGAAGACCTTTCCAGAAGTTCCCACAGTTACAACAAGTGGACCTGTGAGACAGTTCTGAGCCACTGAAGGTGTACAAGGGGAAAGTGGGTGTCAGGTCGGGACAAGAGAGAAGAGTCACCCATCAGAAGAAGCTGGACCAGGTCTTTAAGCTTCCTTCCAACATCAGTTTTACACACACACACCCTGACCATGCTGCTCAGAGCAGAGGGCTGTCTTGGGCAGGACCTGCTGGCAGGACTGGTTCTGCCCTTCAAACTCACAGAGAGCAGGGAAGTGCACTTCCTGTTAGGCAGAACAGGGCTTCCTCAAGCAGATGGGCTTGGTCACCCCACCACCAGAGCTAAAGCTCAAGCTTCCCTTTGGTTATGGTTTCCCAGCAGGGCATTTTCTTAGGTAACATCTGGCATGGACATTTCCCTCTTTGCCCCAAGGGGCCCCTCTCCTCCATCCCCACCCTTCCTGGTCGGGGGTGGGGGGAACGTGGGCCAAGCAGGAAACCTTCACAAAGGCTGGCACTGGCCTTCCTCTGTCGGCGTGGGGTCAGTTCTGTCTGGGCTAAGTTCTCACACTGTTCATAGTCTGGCACAGAGACCAGAATTGAGCCCCAAATAACCCGAAGGCAGCAAATGGCAGTTTTGTGGACACTATTTCAGTCAAGCTTTGAATACCTCAGAGAACGTAAGAGTTCATCATGCCCAGTGGTTTTCAAATTTTTCTGCACGTTAGAATTCCCAGGGGAGTCTTAAAAACAATCCCAATGCCCAGTCCACACCCCATCTGGACCAATTACAATGGACTTTTTGGGGCCTGGGCACCAGGGTTTGTTTACAACTTGCCCAGTGATTCCTCCACACAACCCCATCTGAGAGGACCAGTGGTCTAGCCCAGGGCTTCCCAAACTTGAAGTGCGAAAGCATCACCTGGGGATCCTGCCAAAATGCAGATCCTCATTCAGTAGGTCTGAGGTGAGGCCCAACAGTCTGCATTTCTGGCAAGCTCCCAGGTGCTGCTAAGGCTCCTGTTCCACGGACCACTCTCTGAGCAGTGAGACTCTGGCCAACTGACTAATTCAACTCAGGTTAACTAGCTGGACTGATTTTCCAGAGGGGCTGTAGGAAGCCTGGGTTTACCACTCATCAAAGGCTAAAGAGCAATTTGCTCTCTTCTGTGACACAAGCTCGGGTCCTAACCAAGGAGCACGTCTTGCCTTTTGGGCTGCAGTCATCACTTGCTGTTCGTAGACGTCGAGATTCTGGTTCATGAGCTCCAAGGCCTGCTGGCGGCTGGTGAGAGCTAGCGGGTCTGGACTCAAGACGGACCGGTGCTCGTACACGGCAGCCACGTAATACTCGGCCTCCTGATGTTCGGCCACGCAAGGCTCCCCGGCGTGGACTCCCAGGGCAACCACGTAGCAGCCGCAGAGGAAAAGAGCAAGCTGACTGCCGGCTCCAGACATAGTGCAGACCGTAAATCTGGAATGTAACGGGGCAAGGGGAAAACAGCTGAATAAAGAATCCTGCCAAGAATTTAACTTTCACAGCTGTGATTTATTAATCCCAGCAATTAAACTCACCCGCAGTGATACTGCAGCTCAAAGAGTTTGTTTCATGTGCCTAATAAAAGACTATGTGTTTCTCTCCAAACACGTAGCAAGCTACGTTTAAAATGGCTCACTGTGTTAATAGTCTGATTTTAGAACATTTCCAAACAGTCTCAATGTTTGCCATGATTTTCTTACCCAGCGTTCAGCAAGGCTGTAGTACGTCACTGCTCGTTTTTCTAGCTGTTCGCTCAAGTTTTAAGCAATAGTAATTATTCTGATTATGTGACATAATTCTGTGTGATATTTCACACTCCCCCCCCTGCCCTCCGTACACACAAACACGCTGCCATGACGGTCACGATACAGCTCAGCTTTCCTCGCCATAAAAACCAAATGGATTAAAATCCTCCCACATTTCCGTGGTGAGTAATGAACAAAATGGATAACGGTTCCTTTATTCAGCACAACATTCTTTATCTGGTGCCAAGAAACTGCTGACTTCTACCTAAATGCCAGTATCTACTCTCTGTTATACACAGGCAAAAAGAAGTCTCCGGGTCAGAGCACAGCTTTTTTTTTTCTTTTTGGAACTTGAGAATTGTTGCACATCATCACTCTCTCAACCTTCATCTCTGTGACTCCGAAACTTTTGCTCAAAAGCATACTCGTTTGGAAATAAAGTCCTTTTTGCAGTGATAAAATACAATTTTCTAGAAAATAAACTAGAATTTTCTAGAAAGTAAACTCAGCTTTGTAACCCCTACCATAAAAGACTAGAAGTAAACGACACTTCTGTGTGTCTTCCCCCCTCCAAGAATAGGGCTGTTTATTTCTAAAAGTTGCATGTTACTAAGTGTTTTAGAGTGAACAGTCCAATTCCGTCTTGAAAATCAGCCTGGCCTCCCAGCAAAGCCCGACCCCTGGCACACGGATTTACCGGGGGTGTGCCGAGGCCAGGCCACCTCCTGTGGAGATGTGCTGGGGCTGACCAACTGCCCAGAATCTGGATTAAACGTCAAGATAACAAAGACAAATCAAGGAATCATGTTGTTGCCCTTTAAAAAGAAAATGACATCCTGTCCAAGTCTCAACTCCTAACTCCTGTGTTTGTATTTCAAAACCCAACTCCCCAGGCTGAAAATTTCTTTTTATTTTTTTGTCAAAAGTTCCAGAAACAAACCATAACTATTTTCAGCAACAGAATAAGGACTAGGAATGCTCATTCGGAATCCTGGCAAAATCAAATACTTCTCAGAACGAGAACCATTCTCCCACCCCAAGCCTGCCCCATCTCAAACTGTTACTTCTTTCCCCAGAAAATAAATGTGCCATCCAAACACCAAACTCCAGGACTTGTTTCCATTCATCTGGGACACTGTAAGCAATGTTTTAAGATAAGAACAACGAGCCTTTGAGTGAGCAGTCATGAGTTTTTGAGTAGAAACAAAAGTATAATTGATAAGCTTTCTTAATCTGAATTTTGCCTCTAAAGACAAGCAACGAGTAATTTTAAATGTGTCAAAAATCTACTTTCCATTCCATCTCTGGTTTCACAATCGTAATAACAGGCAGTGGTTTGGGGGGAGAACTTTCATCTTCAAAGTCATATTGACAACATTTCCAAAGTACGAGGCAGTAGCCTCCCTAAGAGGTATGAAAACAGTGGCCAGGAGAGGGGCGTAGGACAGTCCCTGGTGGAGGCAGGTCAGGAGCCTCTGGGTCAAAGGCGGCACTCACAGTATGTCCCCTTCTTAGCTGAGAGTCTGCACCACTGATCTGGGAACACAGAACATTTGTTTAAGTCTAAGGGACTTGCAATCCAGCAAAACAAAGAACCCGCAGAACCTGCAAGATACCACATTTCTTTGTATTTTGAGAAAATAAAATTTATTTTACAAAAGAAGCCTGGTAGGAGAGCTGTAAGTGGCAATCATTTGTGTGTGAACAAAGGTAGTTGATAATCAGAGGTTATGCAGATTTAACCAGGTATTCCTGCTTGAAGAAGCAAGCTTAATGAGGTAGGAGAGATGAGTAATTACAATAAAACAGGCACAGTCAGCGGGTTCCACATGCACAGATTCAACCACCCTCGGATTAAAAATATTCAGCGGAAAAAAGCCCAATAAAAGTAACAGCACAACAATAAAAAGTAATGCAAATTTAAAAACAATACAGTATAACAACTATTTACATTGTATTAGATTATTATAAGTAATCCAGAGATGATTTGAAGTATATGGGAGGATGTGCATAGGTTGTATGCAAATACTACACCACTTTCTATAATCTAAGGGACCTGAGCATCTCAGGGTTTGGGTACCCACAGGGGTCCCGGAACCAGTTCCCCAGAGATACTGAGGGCCCACTGTAGACAGTCTGCCCTCCCGCAGAGTGGCGAGACAGGAGACACCGTAACCAAATTAGCAAGTGCTGGTTTCCCCTCTTTGGCATCACACCTACTGTCTCAGGAAAAACCCACAGGGTCTGAAGTGAGGACTTTAAAGGCTCAGCAAGCACCAGCCGGGATTCTTGGTTTTAAAGTGGCAGGACTGCAGGGGCCAAGGCCTCCCCCAGACACCATGCAGTGGTTACCAGGTGCTGGCCCATGACAGCATGCACAGGCAGACCGAGGCGTGGGGGCCCCTGGGAACATGGGGCTCTGGAAGTCACGGAGTTCTTGGAAATCCAGCAAGTGACCTGTCTCTAGGGCGGGTCAGGACCTGGACCATATAGGAAATGGTGACTAGTGTGTGCCTGGTGTGACAGGTGGCAATGTACTCCCTCTCACTGAAGGGCATCTGACACAGGAGACTGAACTGTAGGAAGGGCCTGGTGTGAATGCACAGTGGGGTGACCACGTGCTTGCCCTCCGAGGGCATTCTCTGCCCTCTCAGATTGGTGCCTTGGCCCATGAGGTGCCCTGAACACCACTGCCAGGAAACAGAAGAGCCAGCAGGGTGCTCACTTTAGACAGCTGTGCAACAGCTGGCTGTGAGCCAGTGCCCGGTGCAGGTGTCACGGGTGCAGCCTCCCCTCTGGGGCTCACACTCTGGGTGTCTGGGGAGACCGGCCACGTCAGATGGCAAGAATGCCAAGAGAAATGAAGGCAGTGACAAGGGTGGTGGTGGGACAATTTGAGGTGGTGTGGTCGGGGAAGGCCAAGGTCCTTACAATGTGCCAAGAGGATGCATCCAGGAGACAGGAAATAGCCGATGGGGTGGGAAGGGAAGCCAGAGTGGCATCTTTAAACAAGGATCCTGACCTCTGAACACCCTTACAGATCTGCTTCTCACTTCACAAGGCAAAACATGCCCCCAACACCAGCCCTGATCAGGAAAGTTCTTTCAATCTAAGAAGAAAAGGAATCAAAGTCTAAATTACATGGAAATCTATTTCATGGAAATTTGGTAACATGTCAATCATTAGATATTTTTACATGCAAGGGATTTTTTCCCCACCCTGCTAAATGATTCATCTTGATAATTACCTGTGTTTCCTTCCTAGCCATGCTATTACAATAGCATCTTTTGCAACAAAATGAAAGGATTATTATTAAGGCATTCTTAATAAGATAATTTCAGAGGCAGGTATATACATTTTAAAAATTTATATATAGACCTACTGATCTTTTTAATAAAAGATCTTGTCACTCTCTACTTGTCAGGGAGAATAACAGTCCCATGGTTGGGAAAGGAGGCAGGAGAAGTTGGCAGAGGAAATGTCACATCCTGTGGAACAAAGCCTGAGGGACTTGCTAAGTCATCAGGAATCAGCATAGTATACGTTCCTATGTATAGCTGACAGGATGCCAAGAAAAACATTGTAAAGTTCAAATAGTTTTAAAACTATTCTCATGAATTTTGTGATTTCCTTGTCTAAATTCTTTTACATAAGAAGGAGAAATAAGGTCTATCTCCACTTCATTTACATAATGTGAGTTTAAAGAAATCATAAGAGACGTTTTATTTCCCAGAAAGTCTTATGACTGCCTCTTTTTTCTTATTGTCCCATCTGAGTGTGCTAGTCATTAGCTTGTCCATGCCTGGCCCCTGGAACGAGAAGCTCCACAAGGGTTTCAGCTTTGGCAGCTTTGTTCAAACCCACCCACTACCAAGACTTTTGACGTCTCAGTTGGAAAGGTCAAGTGGAAACGCTTGTGAGTGGCAACTGATGATTCAAGCCTGAACTCACAAGGAACAGTGAATAAATTACCACATTAATAAGTCCTCTGAGTTAAGGTGGTAAATTGTGATTTCACTGTTTAGAAAATTCCAGCTCTTATCTTCAAAAAAGAGAATGATATACAAAAGGGTAACTTTGCACTGTGCCTTTGATTAGGGCCAATTTCTGCTCCATTGACTAGAATAATTTATCCTAGGAAACTAAATGTGCAATCAAAGGATCTTGACACTTTAACCTAAACATATCACCTTTCTTTTCCTCAAATGGGAAATTATCTTCACAGTTTAAGTCAAATCAACCTTCTTCCTGAAATGCCATGTTTTTAATGTAAGAGGGCTTTTTTTTTTGCACGTGGTATTTGGATAAAGTCTTAGTTTTTCTATTTCACTTTGCTCAGACTGAAGGAAGCCCAGCTGAGCCTGCCTCTACAGGTTTGCTACTGCCACCCTGTGGACAAACTGAATATCATTAACCCAAGTGGGTACACGTGTGATTAAGCGTCACAGTAACACGGTGATTCTTAAACAGTAAATGGATGTGGTTTTTTTTCTTCCTTTCCTTTCCCTTTTCATTTCTAATACTTTACGTCTCTCTTTTACAGTGAAAAAAATAAAACATTTGTTTTTCCAAGACCTGAGTTTCATGCAAGCTGTTTTTTATTCACCATAATCCCACAACCATGGCATCTTTTATATTTGCAAGTTCTAAATTTGTTGTGATTTCATAGGATGGGACTGAATGTAAAAAGTGATGCTTTCCAACTCCACCGTGACAAATAGCCTCTGCAGGGGGAAATCTGGCTGAGTTAAGGGATCTGTAGGGACAAAATTTTACATCAATGCCACACTGCATTTTACATACACTGTAAACCATTTTAATACCCATTACTACTTTTTATCTTCCTGCCACATAAAGCAGTGAAAGCAGATGGTAAAATTCTATTTTCATGGGGAGGGACAACTCCAGGGCTGGTTAGTGGTGAGCATGGGACTGGAAGCCAGTCCTCCTAGGACATGTTGAAGAACTGGGGAAATTCATTGGTCAAAACTTCAAAGACCACTGGGAAGCCTTCAATGTAGCTGCAGGAGAAGTAAATAGACATTTCAAAGTAGCTCTTCTGAGGGAGATTCTGGGTAATTAGACCCGAGCAGGGGTTCTCAATGTAAGCCAGCCATCAGAACCACCTGGAGGGCTGGACCACATAGATCCCTGGACCCCAGACCCAGTTTTGATTCAGTAGATCTGGGATAGGGACTGAGAATTTGCATTAATAACAAATTCTTAGATGATGCTGATGTTCCTGGTCTGGGTCACACTGGAGAACCACTGGATTAGAGGATAAAAGCATGCATTTCCTATTTTCTGACTCCTATCTTTCCCTCGCATCAAACAAAGATTTGAGTCAGAAACATCACCTTTACTTCGCAGGTGTGTCTCCAATAAGGCTGATTGAACTTGGGCAGATTTCAAAGTGTTTCTACCACATTTAGTGAAAAAAAGCAGCAAAGAAAGTATTTAAACACTAAAACTAGCGGGAAAGGCCTGCCCCAGAACAATTTGATCCAGGTCTGTTAGAGGACTCAGTGCTTGTTTTAGCCATGACAAAAACACCATTGAAGAACCAGGTTGTTACTGGTTTTCATTTGTTTAAATAAAGTTCCTGATTTTAAAAAACAAAACAGGGGCAATATAGTAAGAGTAGATAATCTGAAAAGTCTTCCAACCATATTCTGCAAAAATCTAACAGATTATTCTCAAATGCACATCTGAGTTTGCAGGATAGTTAAGGAAAATCCTGGGGGGTTTGAAAATGAATCATGAGAAAGGAAGTCTCATTGATCAGAGACCTTGACCAGGCAGAAAGGAAAATCCACACAGAAAAGGCTTTTCCACTATCAGTCAGTTCTGGGGAAGAAGAATGGTGGGAGAACTTCTAGCTACTCAGCTCTTTTGGAGTGTTTATGGCTTCCAAAACCATCACCAAATTCTCTGAAATGAGCCTCAGTGGGTGTCAGCAGGGCATTGTTTTGAAAAGCCTTTGGGAAATTTCTCCTCCATTTCCTTGTTGGACTACCTCAAATTAAAGTCAGCAGAAGAACCACCTTCTAGAAAATGAGGACCTGAGGGCTGGACATCCAGGAGAAAAAGAACCAGTGCCTAAGAAATATGATGTCCTAGAACCACATGTCAACATTTTCAGGGACAATGTGCTTAGAAATGTGGGCAAAGTAAAGTCGCTTTGTGATTATTAAATGTATGGTGGACACAACGTAAGTGTACGGTGGATGCAACCTCTCTTAAGTGTATGGCAGACGCAGCTTCACTACTTTGAGTCCCATCACCCTTGTACTCTTACCCGCCAGCACTCAAGAGTGAAACACGGAGCTGAAGCTGCCCAGGATGCAGGCAGTAGAGAACAATGCACTGGGTAACAGAGCCAGGGAACCGTGTTCTCCAAGTCAAAAGAACAATCCCTAATAGGATAGTCTAGAAACACTGCGACTGAACGATAGTAAGAATTGTAAAAGAAACAATTTTTTAAAAAGCTCAAGTAAACCACAGGACTAGAAATAACATGCCAAAGGCCACACCCTTTCCTGTGGAGAGCCCAGGAGATAAGTATTTGGGAGGGGCATAGTGCAGATCACCGAGAAAGAAACAAAAAGCAGGCCAGTGGGTGCTGATGCTGTCAGTTTCTGAGCACACGTGGAGGATGCTCTTGACACGAGCACAGTGGAAGACATGGTGCCTGACAAAATGCCGCAGGTACTCAGGTGTTTGGTTAGAGGGTAGAGCACAGTTAAGAATGACAGTGACCCTTCCAGATCTATTCACAAACTTGGCAGTCTTCTTCAAGCATGGCACAGTAGATGTGTAGAGAAATGGTTAGTATCTCCACTCTTGCGCCTCTCTTCCTAGAGGCATTAAGCATTTTTCTTTACTTCTGCTTTGGTTAAATCAGTAATTACTAGTGTGCCTTTCTTCTTCTGGCAAAGGTCCCAGCTCAGCCATAGCTGCATCCTGGTTCTAACACAAGTCCCATTGCCCAGTGCCAACCAGACTCTCAATGGGGCAGACATCTGACTGGCTCCCCTAGTCCTACAGCTTTACCTGGCATGCAGGTCTAAGGCTTCCAGACCTGGGCTCCCTAGGGTGGCGGGAGTATGGGGTTGGGTAGGGGATTCGGTCTTCCACAAGAGTTTTAAGCGCTATATTCCTCAGCACTAGAGGGAAAGCAGAGGGGGATATTCTAGCTTCTTTTGGGGAAGTGGTTACTCTTAAACTAGAAGGGGATTACTATCCAGAGTGAGGATTTCAACCAAAACTATTTGTCCAAAAGCCCACACTCTTTTTATGCCACCACACTCAAAATCATGGGGGAGAAGGTTGATTGAATGAGTGATATTGGGATGAATGAATAACAATTTGGAAATAATTTAAAATACTTTAGGCCATACACAAAAATAAACTCAAAATCATCTGAATGTTAGGAAAACTAGCATAGATTAGAATTAGTTGTTAGATACTTGACGAAACAACTTTCTAAAATTTGAAGCAGTTAAAATAATGGAAGAAAGAGGCCAGGTACAGTGGCTCGCACCTAATCCTAAAATTCTGGGAGGCCAAGGCTGCAGGATCACTTGAGGCCGGGAGTTCAAGACCAGCCTGAGCAAGAGCAAGACCCCATCTCTACTAAAACTAGAAAAAATTAGCTGGGCACAGTAGCACGCACCTGTAGTCCCAGCTGCTCAGGAGGCTGAGGCAGGAGGATCATTTGAGCCCAGGAGTTTGAGGCTTCAGGGAGCTACAATGATGCCACTGCACTCTGGCCATGGAGACAGAGCGAGATTCTGTCTCCAAAAAAAAAAAAGAAAAAGAAAAAAAACAGATTGACAAATTAAAATTTATATGCAAAATATAAACATCAAGACACCACTTATAAATAGGCAATGAACAAGAACAGATTTTAACAAGAAGAAAACAAATCATAAACAAACACTTTGGAAGACTTTAAACTTATGTACAAAATAAAAATTAAAAATCATACTATTTGGCCAGGTGCAGTGGCTCACACCTATAATCCTAGCACTTTAGGAGGCTGAGCCTGGAGGACTGCCTGAGGCAAGGAGTTTGAGGTTGCAGTGAATTATGGTGATGCCACTGCACTCTAGCATGGGCAACAGAGTGAGACCCTGTCTCAAAAAAACAAAAAACAAAAAACTGGTACTATTAAAAATACTAAAAAAATGTTTTAAAAACTATAAAAAAATTAAGGGGTAAACTAGTAAAGTGATAATAAATAGCAATGTCTTACTGGTATAAACAAGTTTGAAATTTTGCATTATGAGTCATAAACAGTCTACCTCTGGAATTTTATCTTATTTAATAGTAAGTCATTCTAAACAAGGAAAAAAGGTATCAGTTGAAGTAATAGCATACCATGGAAGTAGAGAAAATAGGCTTCTGAGTTTCAACACGTCTCAGTTGAAATCCTGGTGCTGACACTTATTTATTATATGACTTTGTTATATTTAACATAATTAAGCTTCAATTCCTTCATCTATAAATTGAAATAAAAATATCTGCTGTAAAACGCCTAGTGTTCAATAGGTTGAAGCTAGCTGAAACTGAAGGATGAACCCCAATAGACAAAAGCTAGAAACAAACAATATCCAATAGGAAGAAAGTTAGGAAAATTAATGTATATCAGCCAGGTAGAATATTAAGCAAAAACTATAAGATAATTATGAAGTCTTTGAAAATGAAATATGCTTAAGATATGCTAAACAAATATATTATGAAAAATTTTCTATATTTACTATAATAGCTAAGTAAAATATATATGCATGTGAACAAAGACTGAAAAAGAATGTGAATAAATGAAAACATGCAGGCCATTTTTATGGGGATTTAAAATGCTTTCTTAAATGTTACACAGTTTTTCTAATACATGAAAACCATAAGGAAAAAATAAATAAAGAGCTGACTTCAGGTTTCCAGCCTGGCATGCGGGGAGCTTGTAAGTTGCCACTCTATTCTAACAAGTAAAAAGCTAAACAGACTGAAAACCAACAACTCTTCTTAGATATGTCAGAAAATTGAGGTCACGGACAAACTTCTGCCCCCAGTATCAGAGAGACAGGCAGACAGAGAGAATCACAACTTACCAGAGCAGAAACCCACAAGCAGAACCTCCACAGGAACCAGCACCCAGGTAGGAACACCTAAAATGTAACTGATGAAGTGCTGGAGGCTCAGCAGGGACAAGTCTGTGAGTTTAAAACTCCACTCTCAGATGGGCGCACCCACACCTTTGTGAGTTTTACCTCTAGGAGCCGTACCAGGTTCTCACAAGGAAGACTGGGAAAAATCCCATCATGCTTCTGGCAGAGGCTGCGGAAAAGTAAACAAAGTATTCTTTAGCAGGCCTGACCTCCAGAGGAAGGATTTTACCAGAGCCTAGCCTATTGGGGTTTTATTAGAACTCAACCAACCTGAGGGAAGGGAAATACCCAACTCTAGGCCCCTCTCGCCATTCAGTTCTACCTGGTGGGCGTGGGGGCTGAGAAGCACTTGTAAAGTTCACAGTCCCGAGGAACAGGCTCCCTAAAAGACTGAGACCTGATCATAAGACTATAGAACACGTCCCCTCCCACCACTCCTCACCACGCATCGCTAAATGCCTGTGTAATGCAGTTCCTTTACCCAGTATGTCATGTCTAGCTTTCAGCAAAAAATTATAAGGCACATTAAAAAGTAAAAAATACAGTGTGTAGAGGGAGTAAACCTCACAACCAGAGTCAGATATGGCAGGGATGTTGGAATTATCAGACCAGCAATTTAAAATAACTATGATGAACATGCCAAGGGCTCTACTGGAAAAAAAGAGACAACATGCAGGAATAGATGGGTAATGTAAGTAAAGAGATGGAAATTCTAAGAAAAAATCAAAAAGAAATGCTTGAGATAAAAAACACTAACATAGGCCAGGCGTGGTGGCTCATTGCTGTAATCCTAGCACTCTGGGAGGCCCAGGCAGGAGGATGTCTTGAGCTCAGGAGTTCAAGACAAGCCTGAGCAAGAGCGAGATCCTGTCTCTACAAAAAATAGAAAAATTAGCCAGGTGTGGTAGCTCTCACCTGTCAAGAGAATGAAAAGACAAGCTATAGGCTGAGAGAAAATATTTGCAAAAGGCATATCAGATGAACGAATGTTATCCAAAACATACAAGGAACTCCTAAAAGTCAACAATAAGGAAAAAAATAACCTAATTAAAAAATAGGCAGAAGATCTGAACAAACATCTCAACAAAGAAGATATACAAATGGCAAATAAACTTATGAAAAGATGCTCCACATCCCATGTCATTAGAGAATTGCAAATTAAAACAACTAGATACCACCACACACATATTAGTAAGGCTAAAAAATCCAAAACGCTGACAAGACCAAATGCTGTTGAGGATGTGGAGCAACAGGAACTCTCATTCATTGCTGGTGGGAATGCAAAATGGTACAGCTCCTTTGGAAGACAGTTTGGCAGTTTCTTACAAAACTAAACACACTCTTATCATATGATCCAGCAATCACATTCCTTGCATTTACCCAAAGAAGTTGAAAACTTATGTCCTTGTAAAAGCCTGCACACGGATGTTTATAACAGCTTTATTCATAATTGACAAAATTTGTAAACAACTGAGGTGTCCCTTCAGTAGGTGAATAGATTAATAAACTGTGACATGTCCAGACAATGGAATGTTATTTGGTGCTAAAAAGAAATGAGCTATCAAGCCACGAAAAGACAGGGAAGAACCTTAAGATGCATATTATTAAATGGAAGAAACCAAACTGAAAAGGGTACATACTGTATGATTCCAACTACATGACATTCTGGAAAATGCAAAATTACAGAAACAGTAAAAAGATCAGTGGTTGCCAGGAGTTGGGGGGAGGGAGGGATAATAGGCAGAGCACGGAGGATTTTTAGGGCAGTGAAACTATTCGTATGATACTGTAATGGTAGATACATGTCATTACATATTTGTCAAAATCCATCAAATGTACAACACCTATACACCAAAGGTGAATCCTAATATAAACTATGGACTTTGTGTGATAATGATATGTCAATGCAGGCTTGTCAATTGTAATAAATGTACTACTCTGCGCCGGGGTATTGATAATCTGGGAGACTGCATGTGTTGGGGCAAGGAGTACATGGGAACTCTCTGTACTTCCTGCTCGATTTCACTGTGAACCTAAAACTTCTTTAAAACATCAAGTATTTTAAAAATAAAAGCTAAAAACAAATAAATAACTGAGAACCAGAGTGGCGAGGTGTCACTGGGACATTTCACAATCTTTGTATCTGAGGGAGTTAGACTTTAATGACCATACAGGGCAGAAGACAAGATCTTGAGGTTGGAGTGAGATCTGTGTATGTAGCTAGAACCCTTAAAAAGCTATTCCCTCTTTGAAAGACGGGCAAAAATAAACAAATACCTGCCTGTCTGCTAAAGTAACTGTCTGACACAGAAACTCGTATATCTCATCTTGGGCTATAAGTAGGGGAAAAAAAGTAGCCCTTGAAAAATCATAACCAAAGCTTTTTCCTTATGTGGGATTCAAATTCTCACAACATACATGACCCTGGTAACCCCAAGTCAAGAAATGAGCACAATGGTCTTGATATGTTAACAGTCCTGAGATTCCCGGAAAAGCCAATTTACATCCTCTCTAAAGGAACTCTTCTCCAAGCCAGGCCACTCACGAGCCTTACAAGTAGAGCCCAAATAAATATGAACTCACAATTCAAAACTACTGAACACACAAGGAACAAACTATCATGCAAGAAAGTCAAAAGAACACAGCAAAATCAGGCCCCCAACAACTTCAGATGACAATATTACTAGCGCAAATTATCAAATAAGTACATTGAAGATGATTAAAGAAGTACCCGGTGGAATCTAACACAGGTAAAAGAATAAGATACTGTCAAATGAAACCAGATGGAGAGAGTCTGTGGCATGGGAGTTAGAGCTGAAAAAAAAAAATTGCATAGAATGTACCACAGAGATGACAAAAATGGAAAAAGAGGTTAAGAGACATAAAAGACATACACAATGTTCCATCACATTTCTAATTGGAATTTCAGAAGGAAGAAATACAGAAAATGACACATACTTGAAGAAATAAAAGCTGAGAATTTTATCAATGAAATACAGAAATCCATAGATTCAGGATAACCAAAAAGAAATCTAGACACAACATAAAGAAACTTCAGCACTCCAAACATTAAAAAAAAAAACTTCAAAGCAACCAGAGTGAAAAGAGATTACCTTTAAAGATAAGCTAATCTGAATAACAGCAGACTTCTCAAGAGCAACCATAGAAATAAGAAGATGATACCTTCGATGTGTGGAAAGAAAATAACTAAACCCAGAATGGCTTAGTTCACCTCCCACATAAACCTGCAAATAAACAGTAAAGGAAAAACTCACTCAAAAATGAGTAAATAAAAATCTCAGGATATTTTGAAAGAGACTGTAAGAAAAGAAAGCAAAGATTACTCATCAGAAAATTGCCACAAAGCAAATAAAAATTGTGACAAAACATTCTGCAATGAATGAAAAGAATAACAATTGCTTCTATAAAACAAAAGCACAAAATAGACCAGGGGCAAAAGAATTAAAAGAAGAAAGAGAAGGAGGAGGAGGAAGGAGACAGAGAGGGGGAAGAGGGGGAAGATGAGAGGAAGGGGAAGTGGGGAGAAGGGAGAGCGGTAGGGGGAAGAGAAATGAAACGTTCTGTGGCAAGGCTCAGGAAAGAAGTAGGAGAAAAAAATAAAACCGTCAAAGAAATTAAGGTAAATACGGAAGCAGCACAAAGAGATCAGGTGATGCTGTAAATAAGTGAGTAACATGGATGGAAACACAGAATTGAAAAGGAGTCCAGAGAAAACGACAGATACGGAGGCTAGGTGAACGAGATCCAACATACACATAACTGCAAAACCCTAAAAGAAAAGGGAAATGATGTGCTGTGGACACATTTTAAGGTGCTTCCTTACATAATTCTTGTTCCTTGAGTGCAGGGGGGAACTGTGTTTTGCTTCTAGACAATAGAGTACGGCAAAGCTGAAGGGATTTCCATATGTAATTAAGGCCCCAAACCAGTTAATTTTGTTACTCGACAGAGATTATACCAGGTGGGCCTGACTTAATAAGGTAAAAGCCTTTAAAAGAAGAACTGAGGTGCTCCCTAAATTCAGACACTTTCTCCTGCCGTCCTTAAAGAAGCGAGCCACTGTGAATTCTAAAGCTGCAAGGAAACCAATTCTTCCAACAATCAATTGGCTTTGGAAGAGAACTCAGCCTCAGATGACACCGTGAGCCTACCCGACATCTTCAGTGTAGCCTTGTGAGGTTCTGGGCAGAGGATCCAGGGAAGCCATGCTCAGACTCCTGACCCACAGAAACTCTGAGGTAATAAATAGGTCTTATGTTAAGCTGCTACATGAATGGTAATTTTTTATACAACAATAAATAATACATAATGGAACAGAAAAAATATTTAAAGATGTAATTGAAGAAAACTCATCAGAAATAAAAGCAGATTTGAATTTATAGATTGAAAGGACATAGCAAAATTCAAGAAAGAAACAAACAGAATGTCAACACCAGCAGATAGCCTAGTATCTGATCTTCAAAGATAAAGTAAGAATCACTGGGAAGCCAATTAAAAAGATCAAGGGTGGCCAGGCGCGGTGGCTCACACCTGTAATTCCAGCACTTTGGGAAGCCAAGGGGGGAGGATCACTTAAGGCCAGGAGTTGGAGACCAGCCTGGGCAGCATAATCAGATCCTGTCTCTAAAAGAAAAACAAAACAAACAAAAAAAAGATCAAGGGCATTTATAAAGGCAAAAAATCAGGCTGTCCTCAGACTTTACCACAATAACACCAATGCTAGTAAAAGCCTAAAGAATCCTTTTGGAAAAGAAAACATAAACCAGAAATTTTATACTATGCCAAGCTATGGTTGAAGTATAAAAATAACAGATAATAGGTTTGAAAATGCAAGAACTCAGGGAATATTATTCTCATCAGCCTCATAAGCCTTTCTTAAAAAAATGCATATAGTATAAACTTCTGCCAGCCAAAAAGGTGAATGGAAAAACTATGGCAAGAACCTCGAATATAAAGCAAATATGAAAATTATGTTTGTAGAACACAGTGAAAATGTTATAAACTCTGGGAATTTATAAAAGGTGGTGAGAGTGAGGGAAAGTGTACTGTCGTGCTCAAGAAAACAGAAGGGGCCAGGTGCTGTGGCTCAGGCCTGTAATCCTAACACTCTGGGAGGCTGAGGCAGGAGGATCGCTTGAGCTCAGGAGTTCGAGACCAGCCTGAGCAAGAGCGAGACCCTGTCTCTACTAAAAATAGAAAAATTAGCCAGGCATTGTGGCTCAGGAGCTGAGGCAGGAGGATTGCTTGAGCCCAGGAGTTTCAGGTTGCAGTAAGCTATGATGACGCCACTACACTCTACCCAGGGTGACTAAGTGAGACTCTGTCTCAAAAAAAAAATATATACACACACACACACACACCTTTTTTTAAGAAAAAAATAAAACAGGGCTGGACGCGGTGGCTCACGCCTGTAATCCTAGCACTCTGGGAGGCCAAGGCGAGCGGATTGTTTGAGCTCAGGAGTTCGAGACCACCCTGGGCAAGAGCGAGACCCCATCTCTACTGAAAAAAATAAAATAGAAAGAAATTATCTGGACAACTAAAAATATATAGAAAAAATTAGCTGGGCATGGTGGCGCATGCCTGTAGTCCCAGCTACTCGGGAGGCTGAGGCAGGAGGATTGCTTAAGCCCAGGAGTTTGAGGTTGCTGTGAGCTAGGCTGACGCCACGGCACTCTAGCCAGGGCAACAGAGTGAGACTCTGTCTCAAAAAAAAATAAATTAAAAAAAAATAAAACAGAAGGAAATGAAATAAAAGTGGAAATTAAATTAGAAAACAGAAAAACAATAAAATAAATATGTCCAAGAGGTTGTTCTTTGGGGGGAAAAGATATAGACAAATCAGCAGCTAACCTAGTTAAGAAATAAAAGAGAAACAAATATACAAAAAAAGTAATAATAAAGAAATATCTGCAGATACAGAAGAAATTTTTTAAAAATTAATAATCTCATTCAATTCCATATTGATAAACTTGAAAATTTAGATAAAATGGATAATTTCATAGAAAAATGTACCTTACCAAAATTTTGGATAAAAAAGAAAACTGAACCAAGCCAATAATCACAGAAGAAACAGTTATCAGGGCTGGGTGCAGCGGCTCACACCTGTAATCCCAGCACTCTGGGAGGCCGAGGTGGGAGAAGCACTTGAGGCCAGGAGTTTGAGACCAGCCTGGGCAACACAGTGAGACCCTGTCTCTACAAAAAAATTAAAAAATTAGCTGGGCATGGTGGCATGCATCTGTAGTCCCAGCTACTCAGGAGGCTGAGGCAGGAGGATTGTTTGAGCCCAGGAATTCGAGGCTGCAGCGAGCTATGATCATGCCACTGCACTAAAGCCTGGGAAACATGGCAAGACCTTGTCTCTAAAAAAAAAAAGTTATCAAACAACTATTGTCACCCATCTTCCACCCTCAAAACAGGCCCAGATAGTTTCTAGAGGACTCTTTCTAACTATAAAAGAGGAAATAATCCCAATGCTACCCAGTGTGTCCCAGAATATAGTAAAAAAAGACATTTTTTTTCTTACGAAGTGAGAAAATTCTGATCACAAAACCTGACAAAGGTGGGAGCTCCATGATGTCACACAGGACTCAGGATCCTTCTCTTTTCGTGCCTCACTCCTTAGCACATAGCTTCCATCTTCAGAGTCACCTAGTGACTGCAAAATGATTACTACAACTCCAGTTACCACGCTGTACAGAAGAAGAGTTGGAGGGTACCTGCCAGCTTCATCAGCTTGCCAAAAGCCTTGCCCAGGAACTTCCATTTAAGTTCATTTGGCCCACATGGGGACCATGACCACTTCTAGCTACAAAGAAGACTGGGCGATGTAAGCTGCATTAACATCTGAAATCAAGATTGTGCCAGATAAAAGACAGGAGGCCAAGTTAAATTTAAATTTCAGATAAATACATATGTTAGAACATACTTATACTAAAAAAATAATTCATTATTCATCTGAAATTCAAATTTAACTAAGAGACTTGGGTGTCTTGTTTTTTTTCCCCCCCCTAAATCTGACAATCCTTTTGTAATCAACCTGCTGCCATTATGTGAAGAAGCCTGGGTAGCCTGCTGAATGACCAGAGATACTTGGCTCAGTGGCAACATGCCCGCTATACCAGTGGACAACCAGTCAACCTCCAGCTGCAGAGTGACCTAGCTGACTGACAGCTGACTACAGACACATGGTGAGCCCAGCTATGCATAGCCTTAAAAGAACATCAGTTAAATAAATGGTGGTTGTCTTAAGCCACTAAGTTTTGGGGTAGTTAATTATACTGCAAATCTAATTGATACAGATAGTATATGGGAAAAAACTGGATTCCTACCTCCCATCACATACAAAAGTCAATTCCAGGTAGACTTAAATATAAAATATAAAATATAAAAATAAAATTTTAAACTTTTCGATGTAGAAAAAATCTTCATAACCTCAGGTTAGAAAGTTTCCTTAAGCAAGATACAAAAAAATATAACATGTGAACAAAAATAATTGTCAAATGTGACTACAGCATAACCCCTTTACACCTCAAAAGTAACTATGAACGATGTTAAAAGACAAAGAATTAAGGCCGGGCGCGGTGGCTCACGCCTGTAATCCTAGCACTCTGGGAGGCCGAGGCGGGCGGATCGTCCTGAGCTCAGGAGTTCGAGACCAGCCTGAGCAAGAGCGAGACCCCGTCTCTACTAAAAATACAAAGAAATTAATCGGACAGCTAAAAATATATATAGAAAAAATTAGCCGGGCATGGTGGCGCATGCCTGTAATCCCAGCTACTCGGGAGGCTGAGACAGTAGGATTGCTCAAGCCCAGGAGTTTGAGGTTGCTGTGAGCTAGGCTGACGCCACGGCACTCACTCTAGCCCGGGAAACAGAGCGAGACTCTGTCTCAAAAA
>RJWJ010001207.1:0-143710 GCA_004363605.1 Indri indri | reverse complement strand
CAAGGTGTTCATGTGATCTCATGACAAGGGGCGGGAAAATGAGACCTCAGCTCTGCATGACACCTGGATGTCCTCACTAAGGTAAAGTAGGTCTGGCCTACTACCAGGCCTGTCCTCACTGAGATCCAGCCATTTACCTATGGCTGTGAAATCCTCATAAGCTATGGCCCCTTAGCTCTGCTGGTTCACCAGACAGTTCACCGTCTCCGATTTTACTTATGGGGGAATGTATAAATACGTAGATTCTCTCACATGTCACATGCAGGCTACTGAAAACAAGCAGTTATTTCAGGATACCAAATTAGGCCACCTCTGCCTCTGAATGCCATTGCACCAGTGCCATGTTGAAGGTGGCGCAGCGCCGAATGCAAGGCCTCTCTTCCATTCTTAGAGGAAAAGTGGACTACCCACTCCAGTCTTTTCAGGTTCTCCAATACTCCATCTATTTGGATGCTTCCACTACAACCCTCCCTCCTACCTCCCCCCGACCCACCCAATTCCAGCCTGGAGGAGGAGGCCAGAACAGGTAGGCATGACTACTCTACTTACCCTAGCTTTCTCCTCCTCATGCCCCACCCGATCAGAAGCAGAAGACTTTCCTTCCTTCCCACTCGGCAGGTACTCTCCTTATGTCATAGCCGCAGTTTTCCTACCATATGGCATGCATTAAATGCCACTTTTACTGTTGCCAAGGTCTAGATTTTGAAATGTTAACGGAGCTTTCAAAATTTATAAAACCTCTTTCTCTTGGTAGTGTCTAGCTGTTTCAAGATGACTGTGTTTCTTGGGATTCAAAAACCTTATTTTAGAAGTCAAAGTCAAAAGCTGCTTTCTTTTTTTTCTGCATTCATGACATCACAGTTCTATTTATCCCTTGAGGCTGATAGATGCTTCTAGTGAACCAAGGAGAAGGTCTCATAACAGAAATACAAAAATATTAGTATGTTTTTAAAAGTTATCATCTCCATTATATGTTTTTCTTGGAGCTGCCAACCCTTTCATTTGTATGGGCTTTCTATATCACATGTTCTCTCCTAGAAGGACAAATTTATCTCAATCTTGGAAATATCAACCAGTAAGAATATAATAACTGTCATAAATTTGAGTTTAAATTTTGAGACAATCACGGTACAATGGAACTGAACATGCAATTTGGGTATGAGGCCATAGATGAGAGGAATTGTGAAAAATCTTGTACTTTGGCATAACCTAACAGGTTAACCCTTTATAGCCCATTGAACTTCCAAGTCCCTCTAGCAAAAAAACTTTCATGATCTTAGATGTCGGCTTCTGTCTTCTATACAAACTAAGTGGTAGGTGGCTACCTGAGGCCTGCTCCAACTGAGCTGATACTGACTATTAGTCTGTGGCCCAAAGCTTAGGACATTCATCTAGAACAGTGGTTTTCAACTAGGAGTATTCCTCCCCCCACATCTCAATATTTGGCAATGTCTGGAGACATTTTTGCTTATCCCAACTAGGGAGGTGCTACTGGCCTCCAGTGTATACAGCCCAGAAATGCTGCTAAACATCCTACAATACACAGCACAACCTACCCACAACAAAGAATTATCTGATCCCAAATGTCAGTATTGCTGAGGTTGAGAAACACTGATACAAAAAATTCTATTGGTCCTGGGCACTTCTCACCAAATCACTGTTTCTGCCTTGGTCCAGGCCATGTCTTCACACGGACGACTGCAATAGCCTCCTGAATGGTGTCCTTGAGTCTGCCTCTGCCCTCCACAGTCTATTCTTTTTTTCCACACTTGTTTAATTTTTCATTTACATAAAGCTCACCATGTTTGGTGTATAGGTCTATGAGTTTTAATAGATTTATGGCAGTCATATAACCATCACCACAATCAAGATACAGAAAGGCAGCTCAATTGTCAAACTTTCTGCCATTTGGGTCTACCTCTCACAGGAGTCACTCTGGGTTAGTTTAGGCCTTGGCAGCAATTTATATAGTAGTTGTGTCCTCCGGGTCTCTACCATGCTTCTTTAGGTGTGTCCTGCACACATGGAGCTGGGTATATGCCCAGCATCAGCTCACATCTCTTCTCTTCAGAATTTCCCCTCTACTCTCCCAGACACCCCACGGTTCTGTTCCTTTGGTCTGAAAGGTGGGGTTCTCCCAGAGTTTTAGCTCCCTATACTGCTGTGCAGTTCTGCATGACTGACCCTGTCCTTCAGGTGAAGTATTAAGGAAAAAGAGAGAGAGAAAAATAACGGAGACACTTCCTTCCATCTTCACACAACAGGGTCCCCCTTCCCACCTTCCTCTATGCAGAAAGACGGATTTTCTCTCAGGGCATTAGATGCTGTGCCCTTGCCCTGCTGCAACAGTGCCAACGCTGTTAGGTAGACAGTGAAGGGGCCTCCCCTCCCAGGGATGGGAGACAAGTGTCCCGCTTCAGATAACCACAGCAGGAGGGAGAAGGGCGCTGCCAATTATTAATAGAATTCAGCATGCTAACTGCAAAAGAAGAAATTCCTAAAAAGCCAAGCAGCCCAGGCGCAGTAGGGTCTGGAAGATGACCAAAAATAACCTCAGGCCAATTAGCATTCATTAGCATAAATCTGCATTGCAGTTTTGCACCACCACCACCCCACCCCCAGCCCCTGGATTTCAGAGAGGCTCATGGGAAATCTGCATGTGCAGTAAGACTCAAGTTATATAACTAACAGCTGTCCATCAAGCTGATGCATAAACCACACCTGCCCAGGAGGGTCAACCCAGACAATGTAACATGAAAACTTTAGTTAACAGTCAGGGCTTTTCTGTAGCAACACGGGCCGTTTGCTGTCTGTGGCAAATGTATCTTGCTTTTCGCTCAATAAACTCCGCTTCTGGCTTGCTTTGCCATCAGTGTGTCAGTCATTCTTCAACAAGAGCACACCAAGAAGAAAGGCTGGATTGTGGACCTGCTGCAGTCTAGTGGTTAGGATTCCTGGTTTTCACCCAGGCAGCCTGGGTTTGACTCCCAGTGTAGAAATGAGTTCAGGACTAACTGACGTGTGCTACTTTCAAGGCAGGGCAGGGAAAGAACAAAGAGGAAACAAAGGGGACATGCATTCCTCCTACAACTTCTGTTCCCAGGGACCGTTTTCCCAACCCTCTGGTTAGAATGAGGGGTCTCTCTTGAGGTTTTGCCGTCCCTCCCTGCTTCTTTGATTTAGCCTGCTCTCAGGTCAGAGTAAGGAAGTAAAGAAGAAAAGAAAGAACTAGAGAACTCACTGGCAACATTCTAGTCATTCTTCAAGTTTTGACTTCCCATGGGGCAAGGCCTAAAATTAAGGTCTAATTACGTGCTCCCTTGACATCTGGTGAAATTGAGAATGGCCTGACCGCAAGTTCCTTTCCCCACTCTGCTCCCATGGATAAGGTCCCCTAACCAAACAACCCTCCTTATCATGGGGACCAGGCACAGTGCCCACTTATCCCTGAGTAGCAGGTTCCCTGCCAGACCACGGAATTATTCAAACAAGCTAATCACAGCCTTCCGCAGGAACCAGGGAGCTGTGGGGGAGGGAAAGATGAATTCCCTCCACGCTTCTATGTTCTTTGGCTGTGCTACAGATTAAATTGACATAAGACAGACTAACAGAAGAAAAATCATATTTAATTATGTATGTATGCACCAGAGTCCCACAAAATGTGAGACTTGAAGAGTCAGATGACTGAAGCTTATATAGAATGCTCAGTTGCAGAAAGGAATAGGGGCTAGGGGCTTCTGGGGGGTGGTAGCAACTCAAGTTCTGGGAGGGTGGGGGGAGGAAATGTATGTTGAATAAAGGTTGTTTTGCTATGCAGGTAAAAAGACTCCCAGGTAACAAAGGTTGTCTTGCAGCAGCCCTCAGAAGAATAGATGATAGTCTCTCTGGGGGTGAGTCAACTTCTAGTTTCCTCTCCTGTGATTTGAGTTAATCTTCCCTGGTTGATATGGTTTATGAGATTCCCAGGGAGCAGATTCATGACAATCAAGTTGCTTTTGGAGGATCTCTCTTTAGGCAGATGGCGGGTGGGGAGAGCGGCTCAGAGAAAGCCTCCCTCTACATCCACTGTTCCCCATGTGCCCTCAGTTCAAAGTAATCAGTGTACCAAAGCATCACATTTTGGGGTGGCTTTCCTGAACTTCTGCAGAGCACCCCACCCTCTTGATACAAAGCCTGCCTCCCACAGCCTGTGGTTGATCACTCTGTTTCCAAGTACAGCACCCTTATGGCATGCTGTGTCCTCTTTCCCTGGACTGGAGTATATATGACTAATAAACTCATCTCACTTGTCCAATGTCAGGTGGGGTTCATTTGGCCATTCCCATACCCGTAGTGTTAATGGGGTGGGGGGACCCCAAACACTGGAAAATAAAGAGGTTTATTCTGAGCCAGTATGAGTGACCATGGCTGAGAGATACACAAATCCAAGAACCCTTGAGTAAGTGATCTAGAGGAGGTCAGATTACGGTTTGGTTTTACACATTTTAGGGAGACAGAAATTATAGGTAAAATCATAAATCAATACATGGAAGGTATATGTTGGTTTGGCCCAAAAAGGTAGGACATCTTGAAGCTGGTGGCTTACAGGTTATAGGTGGATTCAGAGATTCTTTGATTTGTAATTGGTTAAAGAAATAAAGTTGTCTAAAGACTCTGAGCAGTAGAAAGGAATGCTTGAGTTAAGATAAGGGAATCTGCTAATCAGAGAGCAGGCCACAATATACTCAGTGATCTGTTAAGCAAATTGATGGCCTGCAAGCATGACCTAAACTTGGTCTTGCTTGGCCTTAGGTCAGCTTGCAATTAGTCTAACTCCAAAAAGGAAGTGGTTATAAGGAAGCATGTCTGATCTCCCTTTTCTTCATGACCAGGAACTCAGTTTTAAGGTTTTTCTGGGGTCCCCTTGGCCAAGAGAGGGTCCATTCAGTGGGTGGGAGTGGGGCTTGGGATTTTATTTTTAGTTTACACTAGGGTGGACAAAGTCCTTAACATCACTTAACGAGGCCCTACAAGATCCAGCCTTCCAATCCCTCTACGAACTCATCTCCAGCTCATTTCACTCCAGTCATTGCCTTCTTGCTCTTAAAACAACATGCATGCTTCTGCCTCACAGCCTTTGCAGTGCAGTTCCTTCTGCATGGGATGTTCCTCTAGATATCCACATGTCTAATCTCCACAGCTTCAAATCTTTGTTTAGACATGACCTTCCCAGTGATGACTACAACTATCCTATTTAAAATTGCAAATCCCTCTTCCTTTGCACTTCCAATCTCCCTTTCCTATCTTTTCTCTCCTAGTACTAATCATGTTCTAACATACAATATTGCTTACTAATTTACTGTGCTACTGTCTGTCATCTCCTCATTCCCATTAGAATGTCACTTCTAGAGAATAGGGATTTTTATCTGTTATGGACCTTTGCTCCCAGGAGGGAGCTGATACACACTAGGCCCTCAATAGCTATTTGTCGAACTAATGAACAGGTGAGAATATGTAAAGAACACTGTGAAAAGAAAAGAAAATTTCAGGACCTTCCAAATTTCTCATGCAAAGGGGAAAAGTTAAGCCCTGGAAACTGAGTCAGGTAACATGGCTGTTTCTTTTCTTTTTTTTTTTTTGAGACAGAGTCTCACTCTTTTCCCCGGGCTAGAGTGCCATGGCATCAGCCTAGCTCACAGCAACCTCAAACTCCTGGGTTCAAGCGATCCTCCTGCCTCAGCCTCCCGAGTAGCTGGGACTACAGGCATGCGGCACCATGCCCGGCTAATTTTTTTTTTCTATGTATTTTTAGTTGTCCAATTAATTTCTTTCTATTTTTAGTAGAGACGGGGGTCTCGTTCTTGCTCAGGCTGGTTTCGAACTCCTGAGCTCAAACAATCCGCCCGCCTCGGCCTCCCAGAGTGCTAGGATTACAGGCGTGAGCCACCGCGCCCAACCTAGGGCTGTTTCTTTCTTCTGGTGTATGATTCTTCTTGATCTTTGTGCTGAGACGTTATACATTAACCAGACTCCCTAGTCCTCATTCAAAGCTAGACTAAATGACCTTTGAAATAGAGACCTTTGTGATTGTTACCTCTGTACAGTAGATTGTTAAGCACCCTTCTTAGAGTGTAATCAATAGTAGCCAACTAGATCTTTTATCTGTATTTTAGCCTTTGTATGGAAAATGTTGTAATTCTGTTTAGTCCCTCTGTTTTTGCCCATATAAATGATCTTCACTTTCCCCTATATTGGGAGCATTGATCACCATTCTTCCTTGTCTGTTTGTCCCCGATTGCTGCCTCACACTCTGTGCTCGCACAAAGTCTTTAACTGGATCCTGAGCCTTTCGATTATTTGAGGTTGACAATACAAACATACTTAGCAAGGCTGCTAATTCAGAGAATTGAGGACTTAGGAAAGTTCAAACCAGAAAGGATTAATCTAATTCTGATCTTCCCCAGGTTTTTAATTAGAATATTCCTTTCCTTTCTACCCTGATCTTGTCTTATGTCAAATCCTCTCGAGATAAAACACATTTCAGTGACTTCAACGCAGCTTAGTACTGATGGATTTTTGAATTTGTTATAGACATGAGCTAGGGCTATTTCCATGACAGAAAAGTGCTGGTAAACATTCCGGAATTCTCCTCCTCCTCCCCCCAGAATAATCCACACCAGAATGACATTCCCAAACCTCATTTTAAATAGATATAATTTTTTTCTGATTAATTAAATATATTGTATAGGCTGAGTTCAAATAGTCTATATTCATTTTATACCTCCTATATAATAAAACAAATTACATTTTCATCAGTTTGCTTTGTTGTCAGTATACCACTCTCCCTAACCTCTCTTGGATCTATATGAGACCAGGTATTTCATTGTCGATACTATCTGGAAAACATTAAAAGAACAGAAAGAAAGGAGTGTAGGGACCAAGGGAAAACTTCCCCTTTGCCCTCTAAGGTTTGCTGAAAAATAAACTGACAAAAGGCAGATAACTGGAGAAAAGGCATACAAATTTGTTAACGTGCCCATAAGGGGAAACCACAGAGTGATAACACCCCCCACTACTCCAATGGTGTTCAGAAACTTATAAACCATCTTGAGGTTACAGAAAGAATGGGGGCAAAACAGGTGATGGTGGCAAAACAGGTGATGTGGGGGTGAGAGAAGGTCTGGAGGCCTGGGTGGCACAGATGTTCTTGTCAGTTAGATGAAACCTCACAGGTAGTAGCCCTCACAGAGAATAGAGGGTGAATTTTCTTTCAGACTTCTAAAGGTGTCAGACTCTCCATTAATATTTCCTAGATCTGGCCTAGGGAAGGCCTCAGAGAAAGCCTGGCTGCATCAATGCAGATTTTCTCTACAGATGCATATCTCACCAACAAAAGACAGTTTTGCTGAACTATTTCTGTTCGCAGGCCCTCTAAGCAACCATCTCAAAATATGTCAAAGAAGTATGTTTTGGGATGAAATATTTGGATTTCCATCTGGGGAAAACAATGGATTTACTATTTATCAGATGTGATATGTAGTTAAATGTTCATTTTTTCCCACCTTTTCCTCTAATTCCTCCTCTATATGGGGAGAAGAGATGGGAAACGACGGGGAGTGGGGAGGAGAGAGAACCTATGCTGAAGTCAAATATGATTGCTTATGCACCAGCAGCAGTTATTTTCCCTCCCACCTTTTTCTTTCATGCTCCCATGTGTCAAAGGAATTAGTTCTCTTTTCATAGTAGCAAGTATTTGGGGAACAGATCACTATGAAAATATAGTTGAGTTGTGGAATTTCTTACAGGTAACACTTCCATTTTTCTAACTTATAAGAAAATGCAGATATTGTATGAAATGTGGTTATATATTTCGAACCCTCATTAAATGTTCTTTATGAACATGCTAACAATTCATTCAATGTAAACAATAAATACAAACTAAAACTTCTGATAGTTGTCTAATACTAATGAAGAAGGATGGCAGTGGGAACATATTCTGGAATTTTGTTTTTCTTTGCTTCTTTCACTCATTCAACAGACAGTAATCGAACATCTACAATGTACCAGGAACCATGTTAGCAGTTAGGGATAAGTTGTAAATGAAATGAGATCCTGTCCCACAGGCAGCTTCTTTTATTGAAGGAAACTGTATGAATTCTAGAGTCCGAACTTTACTTTTTCCAAACCACTTTCCTCGCTGCATTCAAAAGTAAACTTGTTCCATTAAGTCTCCATCCCCTACGCGGAGACTTCTTGATGTTCAACTAGGTAGTGGCCCGCGAGAGCGCCCATTTAAACATAAGTCATCATTCAATCATACTTCAATAAATAAATACTATTGAGAAATGAGACGTATTAACCAAGTCCTGGAAGGTAGCAGGTGTCAGAGGTAGGGTTCTGGAGAGGGTGAGAGGAAGGAAGGTATGCCTAGATTTGAGAGAGATCAAATTTGGAAGGTAGGCTGCGGTCAGCACGCATATTTACCATTGAAACCTTTGACATATTCTTGTCCCATGAACTTGCTCTCAGAGCTTGAAGAAAGTTAAAAGGTACCAAGAGCTGGCATGAGTTTTAAGGATGCAGCTTGGCTCTGTAACTCACTTGCAACCAGGCAGAGCATCTCCTGTAGAGGACACAGGAAGAAGCAGGCACTCGCGTTTCGGCTAAGTTTGAGCCGCGCCGCCTGCCGTCGGCCGTCACGTGCCGGCCCGCTGAGGCCGCGTTGATAGGTGGGGGCGACTCTGCCAGGCGCCGGGGCAGGAAGGGAGGCGGCCGCTGTGCCATTCTTAAAGGGCCCCGAGTGAAGGCGACGGGCTGTTGACGGCCGGAAGGAAAATGGTGAGTTTTCGCTGTGAGGGCGGAGGCTGGAGGGCTGGGCCAGCCGTCCAGCCGGGCTTTCCTGTTTTCCTGAGCGGATCGCGGCGGGAAGCGCCCGGGGTGGGTCTGCGGCCGCTTCCGCCCGGCTGCTGGGCAGTGCCCACGGCCAGAGAGTTGGCCTCCTGCCCAGCCGCCGCTGCCGGGTCTAAGGGCAGCATCCTCCAACCAGGCCTGAGGTCGACCCGCCCAGCGGGCCCTGGGACTGGAGTGCGGCCACAGGCTGGGTGAGGGGCATCTTCGTCAGGCCTTGACGGATGGAGGGCTCCAGCTTCTGAGCTGAAAGTCGGAGGGGCGGGGGTATGTCCTAGCGGAAGGCCCCCCCCCCCCCAAACGCCGGTCTCCCTGCCAGGGCCGTGGCCAGGCCTGAGGGGCCGGTGGGCCCCGAGTACCTTCCACCTGAGGGCATTTTCTGGGAGGACCCGAATTCTGATTGAATTCTCTCGGCCTTGTTTTAGCTTCTTTCTGTCTGCTCCTTCCCCCTGCCTTGCACTGAGGATTTCTTCTTATCCTTGCTTTCTTGCTGCCGGAAACCTTTTGACCCAAAGCTTTGGCACTGATCCTTAGAGTAATTGTCAAAAGCTCTAGTTTTGCTGGGTCTGGGGGCTATGGCTTCTGTTCTTGTATGAAGTGGACCCCAAGCATAAAAATAAAGTGTACAATTAAATCACTTGCTATCATGGATCTTCTAGAAACATTCCATCAGGTTTTTAAATATGCTCACATTTCATTAGAAACAACAGCAACAAAAACACTGATCTCTGACCTCCCACTCAGTTCTCAGCCCACTTCCATCGAATAGATCTTGTCATGGTCACTACATCCAATGGTCTCTTTTCAGTTTTTATCACTGCTGACCTTTCAGCTGCATTCTAGTGTGTTGATACAGTCTCCTTTTCGAGGCATTCTCTTCCCTCATTCTTCCCCCTTGGCTTCTGGGACACAGAACTCTTGGTTTTCCTCCTACTTCTCCTGTTGGTCCATCTGTTTCCCTTGCAGACTATTCTCCTTTCCCTGGACAATACATGCAGGAGTCCCAGACTCCATCCTGATCCTTTATGTTCGATTCTGTATTCTCTCTCCTACACGCATGGCTTCAATTACCACCTACATTCTGATGACTTGTGAATTTGTAGCTGAGACCTTGCTTCTGAGATCCAGTCCAGATCTATATATTCCACTATTTAATTAATATTCCCTGAGAAGCTTTTCCCCACTTGGGTGCTTCAAAGGCACCTCCATTTGTCCAAAATAAAACTTATGCTCTTTCCTCTTAAACTTGGTCTTCTCTCTGCGTTCCTTAACTCAGTGAAAGTTTGTGCCATTCAGTCTGTTATACCAGCCAGAAGCCCAGGAGTCATCTTGACCCTTTTTTTTTCTTTGTCCATCCTCCAACCCCTGTAATATCTAATCCGTCACCAGCTCCTTTGTAGTGATTAAGAGTGGGTTAGGAGAGGTTACCCGGGTTGAATCCTGGCTTCACTAACCGTGTAACTTTGTGAAACATAGTTAACCTCCCTAAGCTTAGTTTCTTGCAAAATGATCATAATAATAGTACCCATCTCATGGGATTCTTTAAGCATGAAGGGAATTCCACATAAAGGACATAACAGTGTTTTTCTCATAGTGTTTGGTACATGTTAACAGTTATTAGCCTGTTCACCTACTTCTCTTTATCCTCATCATCAAGCTCTCTAAGCTATTTTTTCCATCTGTCATCTGGACTAGTCTTGCCAGTTAACTAGTCTCGTATTCATCCTGCCTCTCTGCCTGTTTCCTGCACACCGTAACAGATGTGATCTTTTCAAAATGCAAATATGTCTTTCCCTTCCTCACCCTGCCTAAAACACCTTCGTGGTTTCCCTTTGTTCATAGGATAGAAACCAAAATACAGTCTTTCCTTGGTATCCTGGGAAGCGGCAGGGGTTGGTTCCAGGACCCCCCACGGATAGCAAAAAACACAGTTGCTCAAGTCCCTTATGTAAAATGGCATAGTATTTGCATATGACCTAAGCACATTCTCCTGTGTACTTGAAATCATCTCTAGATTACTTATAATACCTAATACAATGTAAATACTATGTGAATAGTTATACTGTATTGGTTTTTAAAATTTGTATTGCTTTTTATTGTATTTTTTTTCCCCCAAATATTTTCTGTCCACTGTTGGTTGAATCCACTGATGCAGAACTAACCGATGTGGAGGGCCGACTGTACTTACTATGACCCACTAGGCCCTATGTGGTCCCGACCCTACCAGCGTTCCTGCTCATTGTCTGCATTTGAGTCATACTGGCCTTTCATTATCCTGGATATACCTTGCTCACTTTAATCAAAAGGTTTTTGCACAGGCAATTTTAGTTATTCAGATGCCTTTTTCAGGGAAGCCTTCTGAAACTGTGTTCTACACCAGGCATGAGTGAAGGATTCACCAGTGTATCTTTCCTTTTTAGCCCTTTTCAAAGGTACAAGTTTACATATTTTATCCTGATCCTTTTGATGTAGATCTGTTCTCTACTAGATCATGACAGAAGTTCCCCAAGGGCAGGGACCATATCTTTTATTTGCTTTTTTTATGATTGTATTCCTAGCACTAGCATGACGCTGGCACTCATTAAATGTTCATTGTATGGATAAAGCAATAAACCAATGCTTGAGCTCAACTCTTCACTTTATTTTGTGTAACATTTACCATATAGATTTGCTTTTATGTTATCATACTCATGCTTGAATGCTTCTGTTGACTCTAAGCAATTAGAGTTGGCTAAGCCTGAATCCTTTCTCTTGTAGAAAGGAATTTTTGGCCTTCTCATGGTATTTGGAGGGGTAAAAATGCAAAAACAAGCTGTAAAAATTAAATCACAGCGTATTTTTCGCTTGATTTCTGCTCCTTACAATGTGAAGCTTATGCAAGCAGCTTTGGGTATCAGAACTGGAAGATAAGACTTTCATGATAAATTGGTCTTTGCCTAAGCAAAAATCTAAAATATGTATTAGTTTCGCTAATGGGTTCTACCTTTGGTTGAAGAGAGAATGGAAATTCTAGTCTTCTGACTTCAGTATCTTGCTCAAAAGGTAGGACAAAAAATGAACTAGGATTGAATCTTAGCTTCAGAAAGCTCCATGTGACTTAGCAAGTCTCTAAAGAAAACTAACTAAAAGGATGAAAGTACATAACCCCTATAGGGGTGTTATTTGTTGGATAGTTCCTATTGGTGGGATGCGCTTTCTGATTGTGCAATAGTATATCCTGTGGTATGTCACACCTTGCATATTACCAGTGTTCTGAATTTAAAGGACATTTTAAAGTTGATAACCATTTTCTGCTTTAACAGATGCTTTCATTTACCCAACACGGGATCAAAACAGCAGGCTTTTATTAAATTTTTATTTTAACTATAACTGGGAAGCTCTAATGCTCTGGGGTTATAATGAGACATATGCATTTAGCGTTGGTCTCATAAGTGTTCTAATTTTCTTGAAGGAGGAGGATGGAACCGATCTATGTATGAAAAGAGACCAAAGTGAATAGATCTTGTTTGGAATTTGACTCAGTCAAACCAACTGTAAAAAAAAATTAAAACAATAAGAGAAATTTGAACACTACTTGGATATTTGAGACTGGAATTATTGTCAGTTTTTAAGGTGGAATAATGTTATTGTCTTTATATTTTTAATGGCACATACTGTCTTTTTAATGAAACATACCAAAATATTTACAGATAAAGTGATTTCTGGCCTTTGCTATGAAACACTCCATGGAGGCAGTATTGAGGACGTTGGATGAAATAACATTGGCTATGTGTTGATAATGGTTGAAGCCAAGTGATGGGTACATAGGGCTTTGCAATGCTAGTCTCTACTTTTATATGTGTGTTAAGTTTTACATATTAAAAAAAAAGATTTTCGTCTGCTTGCTTGCAGTAATACCTTGCACTGCTAAAAGAAGAATGCTTGTGATCATTTCCTTGCTAGATTTCTAGGGGACGTTCTGTAATATTTCTTGATAATTTCTTAAAGATTATTTTAGTTTTTCTATTTTTTATCTGGTTTTGCTTTTGTGCATTCTTTTTTTCTTCTTTGAGACATAATCATGTATATTTATGGGGTACATGTGATATTTTGATGCATGCATACAGGGTGTAATGATCAAACCAGGGTAATTAGAATATGTCTCAAACATTTATTATTTAATATTTCCTTGTGTTGAAAACACAAATCGTCTAGCTGTTTTGAAATTTACAATAAATGATTATTAGCTATAGTCCCTATACTATGCTATTGAACAGTAGAACTCATTCCTTCTAACTGTATTTTTATACCATTTAACCAACCTCTCTTCATTTCCTTCCACCCCTACTCTTCCTCACCTCTGATAACCATTATTCTATTCTCTATCTTCATAAGATCAACGGTTTAGCTCCCATATATGAACGGGACCATGCGCTATTTGTCTTTTTGTGCCTAGCTTATTTCACTTAACATAATGACCTCCATTTTGATCCATATTTGCTACAAATGACAGGATTTCATTCTTTTTTATGGCTGAATAGTGTTTCATTGTGTATATGTATCACATTTTCTTTATCCGTTCATCCATTAGTGGACACTTAGGTTGATTCCAAATCTTGACTATTGCGAACAGTGCTTCAATAAACGTGGGCGTACACGTACCTCTTCCATATTCCAATTTCCTTTCTTTTGGATATATATAGCCACCAGTGGGGTTGCTGGATCACATGATAAATCTATTTTTAGTTTTTTGAGGTATCCCCGTACTATTTGCCATAGGAGCTATCTGTCCTAAATTACATTCCCATCAGCAACGTACTAGTGTTCCCCTTTCTCTACATCCTGGCCAGCATCTGTTATTTTTGTTATTTTTTTCTTTTCGATAGTAGCTGTTTTAACTGGAGTGAGATGATATCTCAATGTGGTTTTAATTTGTATTTCTGATAATTAGTGATGTTGAGCATTTTCTTATATACTTCTTGGCCATTTGTATGTCATCTTTTGAGAAATGTCTATTCAGGTCATTTGCCCATTTTTAAATTGGTTTGCTGTTAAGTTGTTTGAATTTCTTATATGTTCTGGTTATTAATCCCTTGTTGGATGGGTAGTTTGCAGTATTTTCTCCCATTCTATAGGTTGTCTCTTCACTCTGTTGATTGTTTCCTTTGCTGTGTAGAAGAGGCTTTTCAGCTCCATGTAATCCCATTTGTCTATTTTTGTTTTATTGCCTGTGCTTTTGAGGTCTTACCCAAAAAATTTTTGCCCAGACCCAGATCAATATCCTGAAGTGTTTACCCAATGTTTCCTTCTAGTAGTTTCAGTCTTTAATTCATTTTGCGTTAATTTTTTTATATGGTGAGAGTTTAGGGGTCTAAAGTCATTCTTCTGCATATGGATATCCAGTTTTCTCAGCACTGTTTATTGAAGAGTGTGTCTTTTCCCCAATGTATGTTCTTGGTACCTTTGTTGAAAATGAGTTGGCTGTACATATGTGGATTTATTTCTGGGTTCTCTATTCTCTTAGCTGTGGGTTTGTCATATATGGTCTTTATTGTTTTGAGATATGTTACTTCTATACCCAGTTTCTTGAGGGTTTTTATCATGAAGGGATGTTGAATTTTATTGAATGTTTTTTCAGCATCTATTGAAATGATCATATGGTTTTTGTTCTTGATTCTGTTGATATGATGTATCATATTTATTGATTTGCACATATTAAGCCATCCTTGCGTCTTTGGCATGAATCTCAGTTGATCATGCTGAATAATCTTTTTAGTATGTTCTTAAATCCAGTTTGCTAGTCTTTCGTTGAGAATTTTTACATCTGTGTTCATCAGTGATAGTGGCTTGTGGTTTTCTTTTTTTTGTTGCATCCTTTTCTGGTTTTGGTATCATGGTAATGCTGGCCTTGTAGAATGAGTTTGGAAGTATTTCTTCCTCTTTGATTTTTTGGAATAGTTTGAGTAGAATTGGTAGTAGTTCTTCTTTAAATGTTTGGTAGAATTCAGCAGTGAAGCTGTCAGGCTTTTCTTTGATGGGAGACTGATTACTGTTTCAGACTGATTACTGTTTCAGTCTCATTAGTCATTATTGGTCTGCTCAGGTTTTCTCTTTCTTCATGGTTCAATCTTGGTAGGCTGTATGTGTCTAAAAATGTGTCTGTTGCTTTTAGGTTTTTCGCTTTATTGGCATATAGTTCATAATAGTTTCTAAAGATCCTTTGTATTTCTGTGGTATCAGTTGTAATGTCTCCTTTTTTATTTTATTACTTTAGTACGTTCTTAATAGAGTCTTTTGTATCTCCCTAGTCATGTAATTAAGATATAAAATGTTATTGGTCTTTGTTCTTATTGTTTATTTTTTATACTTTTGTTATTTTTATTGTTTTTTTTTGTAATTGTGAGACCCTAAAATGAACCAGGCTCTTATTAATTCTAGGTACAATAAGATGATTTTCCTGTTCTTCCTGCACTGTAGAAAAATACAACACTTCCCTTCCTTTCTTATAGCACAGGGTAATCTTTGACTTTTCCCATATTCTTCCCCACCTCTCCAATTCTGAGGAAATTGCACATTATTATGTGTCCAGTTTTTGAGACATTAGCCAAAAGAAAGCTAAAATGTACCTTACATATATAAAATGAATAAATGTGTATGATTAAACAGTGTAGATCCAAAGGTTGCTAGATTTTAAAGCTCTTTTAAGTGTTCATGTGTTTTGCTTTAATTCTTTCATTTAATTGACATTTGTGAATGTCAGTATACCTTTTTAAAGGTATTAGGTTTTATAACTTTAACATGTAAATGTGACGAAGTCATGGCACTTGATATGTGATTTTTTTCTTTTATAGAGTGAGTCTTTGGTGGTTTGTGATGTTGCTGAAGATTTAGTGGAAAAGCTGAGAAAATTTCGTTTTCGCAAAGAAACGAACAATGCTGCCATTATAAGTAAGCTACAAGTGATTTCCTGGAAGTTACGTGGTCTTTGTTTTTTTCTTACAGCTACATTGAATAAACTGAACCTTTAGAAAGTTATTTTGCTGCCTCTGTTTCACACTCCCTGCCCACTATTATTTCTAAAAATCCGTGACAGCTAATTCTAGTGTCACAGAACAGAGGTGGAATAGCCTGCCTTCCCCCTAATTCTCTCAGCTCCCTGCACAGTTCTGGAGAAGATGTTCTTGGTCACTTGGGGAATGAGGATTCCCGTTCGCGATCACCCATCCCATTCCATACTTCTTGGGGGTCTAAAAGTAACCTGGCAATACATCCTCAAACAGAGACCTTTGCCTACACCTTACAATGGTAAAGTTCAACATTGTGTACAAAGTGACTTTGGGCCTTATTCCAATTCTAGACCTGAACTCTAGTTTCATGTAGCATACTTTTAAGTGTCACTGTCTTCCTGAAAATGGAAAGAATGATTTGCATGTCACCTCTTTCACTGTGAGATGTATCTGACGTTAGGCAGATTTTCTTTGTATTAGTAGGTAATATTTAATATGTGGGTAGTGTATTAGTAGGTAATATTTAATATGTGGGTAGTGTATTAGTAGGTAATATTTAATATGTGGGTAGTGATTTAGAAAGGTAAAGGATTGGAGGGTGAAGATACAAAACTTTATAGAGTATACTTAACAGAGATGCATCTGGCAGATGTGATTTAATCAGAGGTGGTGACAACTTGTCATGAATTCTGGTTTTATTACAAATAAATACTACAGTGTCAGCGTACAGTTCTTAAAAGTGAAAACGTGTGCCAGTGCTATTCTACTACAAAAGGCGAAGCTATTTGAGATTATATTTTATCTCACAGGGTTTACCATGAAATTAGTACAAAACCAAACATGGTCAACTTTGCAGACTAACGGGAAAGAATAGAGACGTAGATTATTTAAACTCATTTTGATTTGGCTTTGGATTTTATTAGATATATTTGAAAGTAGATACCACTGCTGTTTGGTGATTCACTTTCTCAGAATGATACTGCGCCATGAAATCTTCCCTCTGGAGAAGATGGGAATTTCGAGGTTTCTCCATTCTGTACCTTGGTCCACTTTTCCCTTGCAGTTCTGTGTTGCACATAGACCAATCTCAATCACAGTAAACCCTTTCAGACTATTTTCTTACTATCTAGGAAGTTACGTTGGAGTTACAAAGTTCTTCATATACACAGGAAATGTAAGGAGTTGGCACAAAGTTCTAAATAAGCAAACTAGGTCCTGGGAATTGTGGGTAAACGCTTTTAAAAGCCGACTGCTTAAAAAGCAAAGCTGTATGATAGACCATAAACTAAAATTGAGAATGAATCGTATACATGTGTTTCTTGAGGTTTTAATTTTGGATGCCCCCAAAAAGGCTGAGACTGTGTGAGTTGGGTTAGATCAAAGTCACATTAGAATCACAATTTACTCATATTTTTATTTTAGTGAAGATTGACAAGGATAAACGCCTGGTGGTACTGGATGAAGAGCTTGAGGTTTGTTCTCTGAGCTAAATACAATTTTATAGTTAAGCAATTTTTATTACTCAAAAGATACCATGTTAGTTACATGTACTTCTAAAACAAGTTCTGACCCTCCTTTAAATATATACCCATTATGCATGAAAAGCATGTGCTAATTATTGTGCAGTATATTGTGTTGCTAATTAAACTACCTTCTTTAATGAAATCCAGTATAACAACTGGTAGAAGTTAGGGCTATATGCCCAGTAAGAAGTGAGTCAACTTTATAACTTGATTCGAAATTGCTTGGCTAGTAATTAAAACCTCTAAAACCCTACAACTTAAGTATTTAGTTTGTCAAATTAAGTAACTAATTTAGAGTAAAAAGAAATTAGTTTTTTTTTTTTTCTGAAATTAGACATTGTTTCCTCTCTAAGGTGTTGGCTTATGTCATTCAGTATTTTCTGACAATTGGAACATAAGCATAGAATCTGTGCCTCTCAGCCCCATGTTTAGTTAATAAATGGAACTAAACTGAATGGGCCAATGTGGGCTTGGGTTGGATTGAGAGTTTAGCAACCTTCATTTATGTGTAATTTAGTAAAATAAAATTTTGTTTTGTGGCATGTGGTGATGGATTTATAACTAAAAGTAGAATGGGTGCTTGGTGTAGCTCCTAAGGACTTATGCGTAAGAAAATGTTTAACAGTTGCTTTTCTCTGTGTTGCCAGGGCATTTCACCAGATGAACTTAAAGATGAACTGCCTGAACGACAACCTCGATATCCTTTTCTTAGTGCTTTTGAAAACATTTGTTTTCTTTAGTGGTCAGAATTTTATTTGTGAGCTCATTTGTTAAACTTTTATAAGACACATGGTGTATAAGATATCCTTCTATGTCATGATCACAGACAAAATATGTATGCATATATCAGATTAAGAAAAATGAACAGTTGATGTATTAGTGGGATGAATCTTTATTCTCTTTATTATATATTATAATGTGTATACAATACAAATTGAGAAGAAAAAAATCCACATTAAATCTATACTTTAAAAAATTTCTTTTTGGGAGATAATATGATTTTTTTAACTCTTTGGGGCTTGTTTATAATTTCATGGAAAGATAATGAGTAATAAGGTGTGGCCTAACTCAGTAGGGTAGAAATTTACAGCTCACTAGCTCTCCAGAGTTGATAAGTACCTGTCTCAGAACAGTAACTTTAGTTTCTTTAACTTGAGAAAAACCTTCATTGTGTATAGTTATAAATATCAACATGATGATGGAAGAGTTTCATATCCTCTGTGCTTTATTTTCTCCAGTCCTGTTGGTAAGTGAATTTCTTTAAATAATGCATATTTGGCTCTGATCCAAATAAACCATTTTTATACTAGGCAAATGTTATGCTATTTTTCAAGACGAAAAGTGTTGAATAACCTAAATTGTGGAGGGTGTGATGTGCACGTGTGTGCATGCATCCTTGGAAAGAAGTTACTATTAATATAAAGCATTGCGTCTTAGAATTTGTTTATTTTCCTAGGATAAATTCCTTAAAGTGTAATTGTTGAGTCAAATCATATGTACATTTTAAGGATGTTGAAATGAAATGATATTTTTAGATATCAGAAATATATTTCCTTATATATTTTAATCTTGTTTATAAGTATGTGACCTTTGTATATAATCATGGTATATATTCGTGTTCATCTTTTAAATGATAGTTACCAATGATATGCCTTTAGTCTTGAGAATGGTCCCACAGCAGCTTACACTTGGTATTAAAAATGGGTTTTTGGTACTTAAGGAATCTATTATCACCAAAACTCTTGCTACCACCACTGTTTAACCCCACAATAAAGACTCTACTCAATGGATTCTTCTCTAAACGTTATTTGTATCATTTACTTAGCACTTAAAAAATACTGTGGTATATTTTAAATTTTATATGTAAGCAGAATATAACTTTTTTTCACAACAGATCTCCCTGCCCCACTGGCCCACCACCATACCAAAACCTTAT
This sequence comes from Indri indri, assembly GCA_004363605.1. Taxonomy (NCBI): domain Eukaryota; kingdom Metazoa; phylum Chordata; class Mammalia; order Primates; family Indriidae; genus Indri; species Indri indri. The sequence continues at coordinate 124,379 of RJWJ010001207.1, read as the reverse complement.
ATATTTTAGGCATCCATAAAATTAATGTTGATAGTGTCAAAATTAAGATAGTGCTGAAAAGTTTTTAAGTGTTTGAGGCTGTGAAAGTCAGTATCTATAGAGGCCTAGAATTGTTTGTTTTTGCTGACCTGTAGACTTGTTTATTTATAATTAAGCTATGTCTCTGCATAGGCAGTATGTAAGATAAGATGCACAATACAGCTCATATACATACTGTAACCTCAGTAGCAAAGGAAATCCTGAATGTGTCATTTTAAAAAAGAAAAATAATGAAAACCCGTCACTTTTTGAAAATCTACATTTCATTTCTACACTAATCTCTCTTTTCCAGGATGTAAGCCTGAACAACAGATGATGTATGCTGGGAGTAAGAATAAGCTAGTCCAAACAGCTGAACTTACCAAGGTGGTATTTATATTTGACTTGCTTGTTGAGACAGTATTTTCCCTTAGAGTATAGAGCCATAGCTAAAATAGTCTGAAGGGGTAAGTATTTTTTTATGCTGTTGAAGGTTATTAGACCACAACAATAAATTATCCAAAGCTTTTTGTTAGTTGGAAATGGAGTGATAGAAGTCTTTGAACCAAAGTGTGGTTTTTTTTTTGTTGTTTTTTTTTTTGAGACAGAGTCTAACTCTGTTGCCCAGACTAGAGTGCCGTGGCGTTAGCCTAGCTCACAGCAACCTCAAACTCCTGGGCTCAAGCAATCCTCCTGCCTCAGCCTCCCGATTAGCTGGGACTACAGGCATGCGCCACCATGTCCGTCTAATTTTATATATATATATATATATATATATTTTTTTTTTTTTTTAGTTGTCCAGATGATTTCTTTCTATTTTTTTAGTAGAGACGGGGTCTCGCTCTTGCTCAGGCTGGTCTCCAACTCCTAACCTTGAGCGATCCACCCGCCTCGGCCTCCCAGAGTGCTAGGATTACAGGTGTGAGCCACTGCGCCCGGCCCAGAGTGTGTTACTTGGATGATAAGTTGATGAGAAGAAATCACATTCTAAATGTAGGCAACTTTAGAAGAGCCACTGTAATGATTAAATCTATTGAGAGTTCTTTATCTTTCATAATGTAATCTCTACTATAATAAATAAAGGTCAGCACTGAAGCTTCTCTGAGCCTTTTCCATAGTCTAAAATGAACCAAGTTTTGTGCTGGAATTCTGTATTATTCAGTTGATTGTATTGTTCCCCAATATAAAATTAAATTGTTAAGAATAGTAATAAAGCTAGACATTCTGTTTCATATAAGACACTTTCTTTAAGATTTAACATGTCCCTATCGTTTTGTGATATTTTTGAAGGTTAATGGTAAGAGAGGTACTTGCTCTCAAACTTTAACTTCTACATATTAGTTTAAGTTGAAAAAAGTATGTACGTTTAAGATTTTGAAGTAGAATACAGTATTACTAAAACTGTATTAAACAGTATTTCCTTTCAGGTTTTATTTTAAGAACAGCATCAGTATTTTCCCCTTGGGTGCTTAATCATCAACCCAGGAATTTAAGTGCCCTCTGCTTTTTCCCTTTAGCCCATATGATTGTCATTGTTACCACCACTTTACAGACATTACTATTTCCTGATTTGTACCATAGGAACACTCTGGAGTTGCTCTGAGGGGTTGAGTGGTTAAAAAGGATCTCTGTTAACAGCTTTACATTTGTTCCAATCCTTGGCATGCCCTAAAGTGCTGAAGTTGAGATATGACAATTTACAAGTTACTTTAAAAATAGTCCTATTGAATTTTTACAACAGCCTTGTGAGGCTGATGGTGGTATTCCCATTCTGTAGATAGGGAAACAGGTTCAGAGGATGAGTCACTTGCCCAGGGTTGCATAATAGTAAATGATAGAGCTATTATTTAAACTCACATCTGGCCCCAAGTCCCAATCCTGTCCTTTCTGCTATAATACGTTGTCTCTCTATAGCTGTTATACTTTCTGGGCCTGTGTTAATTCAGATTCTTGCTGGAGATTTGTAGCTGTGAACCTCTCTTCCATCCTTATCAAAACAATCTACATCTGGTATTTCAATTTGACACACAAACTGTGGAGGACTAGTATATGTTCCTCTAGTTCTTAACTAGACTGATTTTAGATATCTATATTTGAGGTATCTCTTCTAGTAGGTAAGATTTACAGAATTGCTCTTTTAGAATAGTTGTAGATTTGTGCTTTTCAGAGAGTTTTGGTTTTATGCCATGTGATTGCTATACTTTGGTGACTGTTTAGAATTTAAAAGAAGTAAAGTATTGCCTAAAAGGTATATCTGATTTACACAGGTTAACTCATGACCAATATGAAAAGAAGCAGACTTTGGTATTTAATACTCAAATATATAATGTGTTATCTTTTTTTAAAGAGTGTCAGAGTATGACCTAGGTTTTTTTTCTTAAGGTATTTGAAATAAGAAATACTGAAGACCTAACTGAAGAATGGTTACGTGAGAAACTTGGATTTTTCCACTAATGTGAACTCCTGTGTTTCTAAAGTATTTATGTATTAACCTGACCATACTGGAACCAGACATAAATACTTATTTATGCCTAAAAATGCACTGTTACTTACAAGTTTGTTTCCTGCAGTAAAGAAAAATCGTTCATTTGTGCAAAGTTCAAACACAAAGGAAATCATCTTCATAGTAATGAAACTTTGTAAAGTGTTTCCTTATATTTGTAATTGTTAGGTGGACTACTTTTCTCCAGGGACTTTTTGCACTCTTGTGACTAATTTCTATAACTTAGGGTTCAGAATTTGTTACTCTTTGCAGACACCATTGGAAAGTGGATATTAGATTGTGAGAGACAACAGCTGCCTCCTTTTGACAAATACTGGATATTCGCAGTTTATGTATGAAAATAGCATATTATCACTTGTCAAATCATTGAAATTAATTTGGGGTCGAAGACTTGAGTGACCCAGTATTGAGCCATGAATAATTTACTGTAGTGTAATTTGCACTTCAAGTACATTGTTCATCAATTCTGTATCTTCTTTGCTTTTTAATCAAGTCTAGAAACTGTGTTCATCAATCACTCATTCTTAAGGTCTGGGAGTTAGATTTTATGGCAGAATTATGACTGTTAGGTTTTCTTCTTATGGAAATTAGCATCTTAGTCTTAGAAATTGGTGGGGGGTAGTAATCAAGGGCTTCATTCCTGGTTATGTCATTTCTAGATAGTTTTGAATCTAGGTTAATAACACTTTATTTATAAAGCACCTCCCACTGTCCTGTGAACACTAATTATTTTAAATGTGTTAATACTGTGCCTTTGATTTGTTAGCTTTAAAGTTAGTTTAAGACTTTTACACTGCCAGTATTCCAGATTTGCTGAAATTAATACTTTTTTAAAGAGTCCAAGTAAAACAATTTTCTAATGTGTATATCTGAAATTTGTAATAAAATCAACTTCATACTTTAATAAAATTCCAACTATCTGCTTGCATTGGTGAATATATGGCAGTTGAGAGTTATAATTTTGGGTATATTTGTGATTAGTTTTGTGCCATAGGAAAAAAATTGTTTGTCTTAAAACATTGGCCATAGTTGATAACATTAACACATTGGTAGAAATCACATCTTACATCCTAAATATCAGAAGACATTCTAAACTGGACACCTGAGTAATTAACTACAACAGTCTTGTTAGATGATGGCATCCTTGGCATAAAGCAAGGATTCTAATATTTGACATACTTTAAAAAACATATATAAGTAACTACTTAACATTAATTTGATAATAGGTCGAGAGACTCTGAAGACTAACCAAATTGGGTGAGTGAATTCTTATATTAAGAATATCTTAGTCATTTCAAAACTAGCAAAGGCATTTTTTTATGTTGGCATATTTTCCATTCATATGTTCTTTGTGTTTTATTTTTGAGGTTTCTGTGCCAACTTTAATATAAAGAGGTAAAGATAGTTGGAATTTTCACAATATTGAATAGAGCATCTTCTGTTCCCAACACTGTTTGGCTTCACTAATTTAGAAGTCAGGAAGCAATAGGAAGTTAGTTGGAGTTGAGGAAGTGCTAGAGTGGGTATTTGTTTTGGTTATTAAATGGAAAGGATTCTTCATTCCGATTTCGAGAGAGAGAGAAAACTCATCCAGGAAGTTTAAGAATTCTTTAAATAGGTATTTTGATAATGGAAAAATAACTTGCTTATTAATTCTGTAGAAATGCAAATGTAATCCAAGTGAGTGGAGTGTTTTTAATGTTTTTGAATGAAGGAAATGAGATTTTGTGTCACCTGGTTTGCAGCAATAAGAGAAACTAACAAGTGCTGCATGAATGTATTTTTTAATGAGGTTCCTTATTTTGTCTTGCATGTCTAGTTTTTTTTTTTAAATTTGGAAGTCCTCCATAATGTCAGATAATATTGACCTGCCATACACAGCACTCTTAGTTCCCCTGTTATCTTAACAGGAGCAAAGAGCTGTGATAAACCATGCTTTTGAGCTTGCCTTGACTCCTTATCAATAATGTATATTTTGCAAGACAACAGATTAAGGTTAGACGATCAGTAGGACATTTTTATTCCGTCTGTCCTGTAGGAGATTTACAAATCCCATGCTTTAAAGTGTTCTCAAACATTTATGTAGATTTCCCTTTCATCTAACTAAATTTTGCATTGTTCTTTTCAAGTGTATTTCCTATTTAGTCTCTTCTCTCTGCCTTCCCTCAAATAGTAACTCCAGATTTCATAATACCAGTTTTTACATTCCATATCTTTCTGGTACAACCATTCCCATTCAGCCTTAAATCTTAATCTTTCCTTTTTGGCAGCATCTTTTTTCCTGGGACCCTCTTTCATGGTCTTCTAAGCCAGCATTAAGTTTTGAAATTGTTGGCCTGTGTAAGTTCTGCATAGCATCTTATGTCAAAATAGACCAACTAGTAATCACAGTATTATTTAGTATGGGTTTTGTGGCAACATAAATGACATATGAAGAAAACTGTTCTCAGGTTACTATGCTGAAATTCCAAAATGTCTGAGTTTTGAGTAGTAATCACTTTGTTCTGGTATCGAAGCAATTATGTTAGGAAAAAAGTTGATGGACTGTTTTTGTTTGACTTCTAAAATAAATGTTCAAATTGTCTATTTCTAAAAAGTTTGCTAAATGCCTAGTGCAGTTAAACATACTCTTGTTTAAGAGGGTGTTGCTAAATTTTTTATTGTCATAATTAAATAATCTGTGTGGCAAAATATCTGTCAGCACTTTTTCCCTCCCTTTTTATCTCCTATTTTCAGGAGTCAAACGTAGCCATAAATTGTATCCTTGTCTGACACTTTAACTACGTTTCCAGTTAGGGGAGTTTATTGCCAAATTAAATTTGGCTCTTTTCCCCCCACCCATATACATATTAAGGAAGGTATACTTAAAAAGTGTTTGGACTGCTTTTAAAACCCCAGCGATGTCGCTAATCCATACATGGACTAGTGATGAATAGATATTTTCATAAGAGTTTAAATGCTGATATTTGGTGGAAGTAGAGAGTAACTTGTATTCTATCAATTCAAGTATTCTTAGTATGGTTGCTTTTCCTAATTGTTCATTAGACTGATAATACTGGAATCTATAGAGTTTGAGCCTTTACAACTTATGTGAGGATGTGTTTGAAACATTTCTGGACAAATCTTTTGTATTTCTGGAAGAATGTTATAAGTGATCTAGGCCACTTAAAACCAATGGTCGCAAATCGAATATTGAGAAATTTGTTTTTCTGTTATGCCATTTGACATTTCAAATCAGTAATCATGTTCCTGTAATGTTTAAAACAACTACATTAAGCTTGTGATAGAAACTGTATTTTATTGCTTTTTGGAATATAATTCATACACATATAATTACTTGAATATTGTTTGAGATCACTAACATGTCAGGGCAGTTTCCACTGATTTAGGTGGTCCAATATAATCTCATTCAGGAGGCTTGAAACATTAATGATTTAGTCTTGTGAATTTTAACAGTTCTCTGTCATCGTTTAACAAAACCAACAACTGGCACAACTTCTTAAGCTGTGGTTTCAGTCTCTGCTAGTTCATATTGCATGTTTATTTTGGACAGTCTTTTGTTAAGCATGGTGCTTGTACTGGTTTAAATAAAATGTTAACTTGAAAGCACTTCTAGCTTTTCATTTTTTACTCGCCTCTTGCCTTCTTTGGAGATACTGATACCTGCCTGGCTCAGTTTGTGTGAACCACGCATTGATACAGCAGTTTACTTTAGCAGACAAACTGAGAGGCAAAAAAACCAAGAATCACTTGGCAACTTGGTGGAGGGAGAAAATATTGAGATTATAAAAATTTCAAAAGCTCAATCTGATGTTAAAATGATTCTTTTAAAGAAAATGTCAGTGAACGATAGTAAGAGCAGGGGGAGTTATTTCAAATGATGAACCTTGCTTTCAGAGGGAGAATTAGAAGTTAGGAAAGCAGTATACTTCCTAAGAAATCAAACTGAAGTTTCTTTTATTGAATGTAGTTTATCACTGTTTATTAAATATCCATTGAAGACCCAGCCTGCCTCTGTTACCAGCTGTACTACATGTTACGTGTTTAATACGTATCTATTGAATGAATACAAATCACTAATACACAGTTTTCAGAGTTTACCGCATACTTCTTGTGATTGAATATATTGTAATAGTCACAATTTGTTCTGGTTGTGAAATGAGTAGTTTATGCCTTACTGTCTTTAAGAATTTCACAAGGAGAATTGGCCAGAGCATGGAAACATTTATATCTTCCTTATTTCTCCAATTTGGCCATTTAACTACTCCAATAGCCAGTGCCTAAATTTTTTCACCTTCACTAAAAAATATCTTTATTATCTTTTTGTCCTTTTCACTTTTCAACAGGAAAAAGCATTTGTAAGCACTTACCTCACAGCATGGGCCCTCTCTCATTTGCATGAGGGTACCCCTTGAGTGGGTATTGCTTCCTTGTACAGTATATTTTTAGCTATGTTGGGGAGCCAATTAGATTAAAGATCTTATACTGAGCATCAGGGAGTTTTTACACTGACAGTCTTCTTATCCTCTACTTGAAATCTGCCCCTCCTGCTGAGGTTGTCCTCTTTTAATTATAGGAAGGAAAAAGCTGAATGCTTAGGTAGCATCCAAAAGCCGCCCTGCAAAGCAGACAAAGCAGGGGGAGGATGTGCGTGTGTGTGTGACTTCTAAATTCACTATTATCTATACAGTTAAATACAAATTCTCTTACTGTGGAATTTAAGGCTCTCCATATTTTGGCCCATTTCTTACCTGTACTGGACAGCTGTCTCAGCCCATACTGTGCTTCCATAACAGAATACCTGAGATTGCGTGATTCATAAAGGACAGAAATTTATTTCTCACAGTTACGAAGACTGAAAAGCCCAAGATCAATCAAGGTGGTGGCATCTGGCAAGGGCCTGCCTTCCTGCATTCTCACATGGCAGAAGGCATAAAGGAGAGAACCCACTCTTACAAGCCCTTTTTTTTTTAGCAACACTGGTCCATTCGTGGGGGCTCCACCCATATGGGCCCACCTCCCAACACTGTCGCATTGTGGTTAAGTTTCCAATGTGAATTTTGGAGGACACATTCAGACGATAGCAACAGCCAAGGCTAAATATACCCACAGCCTTTCTCCAGGTGGAAATGCCCCAGCCATTGCCCCTGGCTGTACCTTCCTGCTCCTAGCCCCCTCCCCAACCTAAGTACACAAAAGACTCTATTGCTTCTGGCCCCAGCTGGTTGAACCCAAGGGCAGCCAATCTCTATGATATTGCCAGCCTAGTACCAAACAATGAGCTGGGCCAGTCATTCTCTTGAATGAGGTAGATAGCAGTGGGAGCTGACCTTGAAAGAATGCCATTAGGTGGAGAAAAGGGAAAGAAGATGCCAGCTGGGGTAGTGTAGAATAAAGCAGGCATGCAGAGAGTAGCTAAATCATGTTAAAGATGGAACCCCAAACTTGACCACACCCCTACCTTTTAGGTTTCTAGATCCTGCTTTGATTCAGGGCCACTATTGAGTGTTCCCATTTTCTGAGGCCTGTTTGTTCAGCTTCTTCTGGGTTCCGTTGCATGTCTGTCCTTACGAGAAACCCTCCATTACTTGTTAACATGGGCACAACTGTTTACTTGTGTACAAAAGCGCTTACAGTGCTACCTCTCGTTTCATCTGCCACTGCTCCCTACATTTACACTAACTCCAGTCTAACCGAATACGATGGTTAATTTCAAGTGTCAGCTGGACTGGATTAAGGAACACCTAGAAGCCTGGTAAAGCATTGTTTTGGGGTGTGTCTGTGAAGGTGTTTCCAGAGGAGATTAGCACATAAGGCTGAGTAGACCAGGTGGGGAAGATCCACCCTCATTGTGGGTGGGCACCACCCAATCTGCTGGAGGTCCAGGGAACAAAAACAGAAAAGGTGAATATGTCAGTCTGTCTACTGTAGCTGGGATACACTCTTCCTCTCCTTTCCTTGGACAACAACTCCAGGCTCCCCGGCCTTTGGACTTGAGGACTTACACCAGTGGCCCTCTGGATTCTTAGGTCAGACTGAGAATTACACCATTGGCTTCCCTGGTTCTGAGGCCATCGGACTTGGCATCAGCCACACTATCAGCACCCCAGGGTCTCCAGCTTGCAGATGGCCTGTCATAGAACTTCTCGGCCTCCGTAATCACTTGAGCCAATTCCTCTAATAAATCTCTTCTATCTATCTATCTATCTATCTATCTATCTATCTATCTATCTATCTATCCATCCATCCTATTGGTTCTATCCCTCTGGAGAACTCTGACTAATACATCAAAAAATCTTTTATACAAACATGCCCTGGGCCTCATCTTCCTCCACCAATAGAAAAAACTTCCTCCTTAGGTGCTGCTGCCTGCCAAAGTCAATGACCTCCAAAAATCATTTCAAATGCCATTTAAACCATGAAGTTTTTTGGAGAAGTAAATATAATACCTTCTTAAAAAAAAAAAAAACTTCTTAAGCAACTAATATCATTTGAGAAAAGTTAGAAAATACAAATAAGCAAAAGGAAGAAAAATTCTAGATTGTACCCAGAGAAATCTGTTGTGATGTTTTTGGTTGTCTTTCCCTGTCTCTGGAGGAATTCTCTGGCCCCATAGCTTTTCTGGCCACTCTTAAGTATTGTGAAATTATGTTCATTTTTTTTTCAGGTAATAAAAATTCCAGTCTAATCTAATGTCAAAACATCATCATCTTACATTCTTTCTTTAAAGCTCTCTCCCATGCCCCTTCCTCTCCTCTAACTCACCTGCTTCAAGAATGCCTCATGCTGGGAAATCTACAATGGGGAATGAGATGTGGTCCATCCCTCATTATTGCACCTCCTTGCTACTTCATTACTAGTTGTCTCTGATCCCTCTGGGATTGGAGGAGGGGCAACCTAAGGGAGCAGAGAAAGACTTACCGGCCTGGTACAGCTGTCATCTAGAGTTGGTGCCCTCTGAGTGTGGCCAATGGCTAATACCAACTCTTCCCTCATGGGGTGCTTTTGTGGGTTCCTTGCTGATTTCCCCCACTGGGGACTCTGGCTACAGGTCCCTTGGTATGGGTTATGCCTCCCCTGTCTAGTGGCTTTACAAATGCCCTTCCCAGCTCTGGGGTTTTAGTGGTTGCCTCTGTGTTACAGTCCAGGCTGGCATCTTGGCCAGAGTATCTTGTTCAGCTCCTTCACAGTATCTTAGTCCATTCAGGCTGCTATAACAAAATACCTTAGACTGGGTAATTTATTAAATATGGAAATTTATTGCTTATAATTCTGGAGACTGGGAAGTTCAAGATCATGATGCCAGCAGATTTAGAGGCTGATGAGGACCCATTCCTCATAAAAGGCATGTGTTCTCACATTGCAGATGGGACAAACAAGCTCCCTCAAGTTTCTTTTATAAGGGCACTAATCTTATTCATGAGGGTAGAGCCCTCGTGACCTAATCAAGTCCCAGATGCCCCACCTCCTAACACACTACCCTGGGGATTAAGTTTCAACCTACAGATTTGAGGTGGGGGACACGAACATTCAGACTTTAACATTCTCCCCCTGGACCCCCCGCCAAGTTCATGTCCTTCCCACGTGAAAATACATTTATTCCATCCCAATAACCCCTAAAGTCTGAACTCATTCTAGCGTCAACTCTAACATCTAAGTCAAAGTCTCATCCAAATATCATCTAAATCAGATGTGGATGAAACTCAAGGTTAGGTTCATTCTGAAGCAATTCCCTTCCAACTGAGCCTGTGAAACCAAACTAGTTATGTGCTTCCAAAATGCATTGGCGGGACAGGCATGAGATAAAAATTCCTCTTCCAAAGGGAAGTGATGGGAAAGAAAGAAGTAACAGGTCCCAAGTAATCCAAAATGCAACGGGGAAAACAACATTAAATCTTCAAGCTTGAAAATAATCTTTGACTTCATGTTCTACGTTCTACACACACTGGGGTTGGGGTTGGGCCCTCCAGGCTATGGGTGGCCCTGCCCTCATGGCTTTGCTGGGAGAAGCCAATGCAACAACTCTCCTGGGTTGGAGTCACGTGCCTGTGGCTCTCCCAGGTTGCAACTACATGCCAGTGGCTCTACCTGTCTGAGGTATCAGGAGTGACCTGCCCATACGGCTCCACTGTAAATTGCCATAGTGGGGGCTGTCTGCAGTGGCTCCACTCCAGTGGCAGCCCTCTTAGCCACAAGGCTCTTTGGGGCATCCTTTGAAATCTAGGTGGAGGTAGCCATGCCCCTACAGCTTGTATACTGTGCACCATTTATGCCTTCCAGAGGGATGGCCTGAGCCTCACCCACTTGAGCCATAGCTGGAATCACCAAGGACTGCTGCACCAGAATTTGGGGAGTAGAGTCTTGAAATTGTTTTGCCCCCAAGGCCCTGGCATTCTGGGTCTGGTGATAGGCAGGGCAACCTTGAAGTTCTCCAAAATGCTTTCAGTGTCTTTCTTCCATCATCTTGATGAAAAGCATCTGGCTTCCTTCTATCCATACTAATCTCCTTATCAAACATTTGCTTGGCCACACCTTCGTTGTTCTCACCCATGCTTTTTCATTCCTTACAACATGGCCAGGCTGAGAAATTTCCATATATTCAGAGCATAGTACCCAAGATCCATACCTGGCCCACAAAAAGCATGCATCTTTGCCTGTTGCCGTCAGGGAGAGTACAACTTGCTCCCTCTCCCTCTGACTTCTACATATCTCTCTGATCTCATTTTGTCCTGTTTTCCTCCTAGCCCACAACACCTGAGCCATGCTGGGTTTATTTTCTCACCAGCTGTAGCTTCTTTCTGGGAAGATTGCCCAATCACCTTCCATGCCCTCCCCAATATTCCTGCGGGTGGCTCCTTCATTCTGAACTGAGCTTAAAGGTTGCTTCTCATGGGGGCTTTTCCTGATCATCCATCCTAAGGTAGCAACACATTCACCTTCATATCATGTCTGTTTTAATTCTCTATGTATCATTTACCTTCATCTGATATTATTCTGATTTCTGTAACTGGTCTGAGGACTCTCAAGTGTAATAGTAACAATTTTTTATTTGTTTTTCAAAAATTGCTATTTCTGTTCCTTGTCAAGCCTTTTTCTCCCCTCTGGTTAGAAAGCTTCCTTGGTGATGTAATATTTCCATAATATTCCAGTCACTTGGTTGTTAAGAGTGCCTTTTCTGTTACAAAGATTCAGTTCTGTTCAATTACAAACATTCAATCTCATATTTGATTCAAACTTTTTCTCCCCGCCAGCATAGGCTAAACTTGTGGCTCTGGGTGAGGGGCTTGGGGGAGCACATGTCCTCATGGTTGGCTCTCTTGTACTGCCATGCTCTTATCCCCTTGGTGTTGGGGAGGGGTGGAAGGAGACAGGTTAAAGATTATTTAAGCATCTGCATGTTGCTGGTAGGTAGGTTGCTATTCATTTGGACGCCATTTCTTCTCTGGCACTAGCCATAAGTTCTAAAAGTCGGGCAAATATCCAAATGATGGTTCTTTCTCAGGGGTCATCATTTGCATCTTTGAATGGCTTTTTAGGGTCTCTCTCTCTCTATGATTACTCTCTCTACCACTTCTGTTTTACTTGGATTACTGATCTTTTTTTTCCCCTCATTTCTTTAGTTTTCTGTGTATTGATTGCTATTTTTTCCCAAATAACCCAACAGATTGGTCAAATTCCTAGCAATTTTTCTAAATTCTTTGATACCTAAGATAATCTGTCAGTTCATTTTTTTCCCCTTGGAGCCTTCCTTCTCCACCTTCCATCCTCCTTCTAAAATCTGGACAAGTTGATGTCTAGGCATGAGGCACAGCTGTCATCCTGAAGGTTCTTTCACTTGCTTTCTTAGTTGGAACTCCTTGGTTGAATTCCATGTATTCTTTATTATGTTAACTCATTTTGCTGAAGGTTGTGGTACATGGGAGGTGAGCTTTTCTATTTCTGAGATGTTTTTCCTCCATACTCTGAATTGTTTGGTTGTTTGTCTGGTGTGCTGGATATTTCTGTTTTGGCTGTTCAAAGCCAGACTCTCCATTCTTTTCCACTCTGGTCTCTGCCCCCAGGAGGCTGACCTTTAGGAACTACGTCGACTGGTTCCCTTTTATGCATATAATGCTGCTGTGAACATTCATGTTCAAGTTTTTGCGTTTATATATGTTTTCATTACTCTTGGGATTGAAGTTGCTGAGTTATAGGGGGCTATGGTTTGGATATGGCTTGTTTGTCCCTGCCAAAACTCATGTCGAAATTTGATGCCTGGTGTGGCAGTGTTGGGAGATGGTGCCTAGTGGGAGGTGTTTGGGTCATGGGCCAGATCTCTCATGAATAGATTGATGCCTTCTAATGCCCTCCCACTGGGGTGAGTTTTCACAGAAATGAATTAGTTCTGAAATGGTGGATTGTTGAAAAGAGTCTGGCTTTCTCAGCTTTGCTCTCTTGCTTCCTCTCTCCCCATGTGACCTTTTGCACATGCCAGCTCCCCTTCCACTGTTCAACATGAGTTAAAGCAGCCCTTCCCAGATGTATCTGCCTAATCCTGGACTTTCCATCCACCAGAATCATGAGCCAAATAAACCTCTTTTTTTAAAAAATAAAATCCCCAATCTCAGGTATTCTGTTATAGCAACATAAAATGGACTAAGACATATAATAACTCTATGTTTAACTTTTCAGGAACTGCCAGACTGTTTTCTAAAACAGCACACCATTTTATATTCACACCAGCAATGTATGAAGATTCCAATTTCTCCAAATCCTTGCCAACTATTGTAATTGTCTGTCTTTTTGAATACAGCAATTCTAGTAGGTTGTGAAGTAGTATCTCATTATGGTTTTGATTTGCATTTCCCTGATGGCTATGTGCTTATTGGCCATTTGTAAATCTTCTTTGGAGGTATTTGTATTCAGATCCTTTTCCCATTTTTAATTGGGTTATATGTCTTTTTATTGAGTTGTGAGAGTTCCATATATATGCTAGATAAAAGTCACTGATCAGACATATGATTTGCAAATATTTTCTCCTACTTAGTGGGTCATCTTTTCACTTTTTTGATGGTGTCCTTTGAAGCACAAAGTTGTTGGTTTTGATAAAGTGAAATCATTATTTTTTCTTCTCTTAGTTATGTTTTGGTGTCATATCTAACAAGGCTTTTCCTGCCCCCAAAGTCGCAATTTATTCCTATGTTTTCTTCTAAGAGTTTTATATTATAGTTTTAGCTGTTACATTTAGGTCTGTGATCCATTTGAAATTCATTTTTGTGTATGGTGTAAAGAAGTGCAACTTCATTCAAAAGAATGTGGATATCCAGTTTGCTCAGCACCATTTCTGGAAAAGATTATTCTTTGTCCCCATTGAATTATCTTGACAGTGTTGTTGAAACTTAATTGACCATAATGGCAAGGTGTATTTCTGGGCTCTTGATTCTATAGCACTGATTTATATATCTATCTTTATGCCAACACCACACTGTTCTGATCACTATAGTTTTGTAGTAAGATTCAAAATTGAAAATGTAAGTTCTTCAGTGATCAGACTTTGAAGCTATTACCTTCAAATTTTGTCCATTGACTACTTCATTTAACTTTGAGTAAGTTGCTGGATATTTCAGTTCATCAGTGTTCTTATCAATAAACAGGTTTCAGAATAATGTCTTGCCATTTAAATAAGTTGTTATGAGTACTACTGAGATATTAACTATGTTGCATCATGTTAATGGCATAGATTAGACAATAATGCCACATTTATTGAAAATTGAAAAGGCAGGCAATGCACAGGCAGAATTGGAGTGAATAAACGAAAGAAAAAAATAGAAAAAAACGAAAAGGCAGGCAAGCTGAATTTAAGTTAACTGAATTTGAATTATATTTATATATTATAGAAAAGGGTTGAAGTATACAAATGATGCATTCTTCTGAACAAAATTAAGATTCAGTTATGTAAGAACATTGGACTTCCTCCCAGGCATTTGCTCCAGGGCAATAGCAATGTTATCACTTCTTTAAACATTATTTGTGTACTTTTAAAAGAAATAAATATTTGATAACCTCAGAGTGCCCTCCAGATAACTCTGGATTGGGGCCAAATTACAGTCATGTCTCACTTAATGACAGGAATGCATTCTGAGAAATGTGGTTGATTTAACCATTGTGTGAGCATCATACCCTACTACACACCTAGGCTATATGATATAGCCTAATGCTTCTAGGCTACAAACCTATATAGCCTTTTACTGTACCGAATACTGTAGGTAATTGTAACACAATAGTAAGTATTTGTATATCTAAACATAGAAAAGGTACAGTAAAAATATGTTATGAAAGATAAAAATGTTACACCTGCATAGGGCACTTATCATGGATGGAGCTTGCAGGACTGGAAGTTGCTCTGGGTGAGTCAGTGAGTGAGTGGTGAGTGAAGGTCTAGGTAGTGGCCTACCATACATTACTGTAGACTGTATAAACACTGTACACTTAGGCTACACTAAATTGATTAAAAAATTTTCTTCAATAATAAACTTGCTTACTGTAACTTTTTTACTTTATAAGCCTTTTATTTTTTAACTTTTTGACTCTTTTGTAATAGCATTTAGCTTAAGGCACAAACACACTGTACAGCTGTACAAAAATATTTTCTTTCTTTATATTCTTATTCTATAAGCTTTTTTCTATTTAATTTTTTTTTTACTTAAATGTTTTTGTTAAAAACTAAGACAGAAACACACACATTAGCCTAGGCCTACACAGGGTCAGGGGCATCAGTATCACTGTCTTCCACCTCCACATTCTGTCCCACTGGAAGGTCTTCAGGAGCAATAACATGCACGCAGCTGTCATCTCCTATAAGAATGCTTTCTTCCGGAATACCTCCTGAAGGACCTGCCCCAGGCTGTTTTGCAGTTAACTTTTTGTTTATAGATATACCTCAGTGAATTCCTACAACAACTTCATGCAAGGTAGTTGTTATTATCATCCACAGTTTTCAGAAAGTGAAAGTGTGAGATTTTTGAGAGGTGGAGCTAAGGGAGTAGAGCGGTGATTTCTGACCCCAGTACTGCCCTTTTAATCCTGGGCAATGTACTTCCTCACAGCTGGTTTTGATGTCAGTGTCTAGTTCTTTCCTAGTAAGGAACTGGTGATAACCCACGGGGCTAGGGGAACAGTTTAGGTGGTAGCTTGATTCTTCTATTTCAGCTCCTGGGGATCTTCTAGAAGGTCTTACATAGTCCCATCTCTCATTTACTGGGCTGGAATTTTCATAAGCCTTCAGAAACCTTTGTTATTCATAGTCAGAGTTTTTAGGTTTTGATTTTGTATGTGCTCAAAGTTAAAATTCAGAGTCTTTATGGAAGGGTTTGGATCCCTCTTATATGCTTTGCAAGCTGCTGGCTGCCCCTGTTATGGTTTGAATGTGTCCCTCCAGAATTCATGTTGATGCTTAATCCCGGTTGTGGTGGTATCAGGAGGTGGGGCCTTTTGGGAAATGATTAAGTCATGAGGGCTCTGCCCTCATGAATGGATTAGCGTCTTATGAAAGGCTAGACGGGAACTAGCTTAGGCTCTTTTTGTCCTTCCATCCCTTCTGCCATGTGAGGACACAGCCTTCCTCCCCTCCAGAGGATGCAGCAACAAGGCACCATCTGGGGAGCGGAGAGCAGCCCTTACTAGATACTAGCCCTGCTGGCACCTTGATCTTGGACTTTCCAGCTTCCAGAACTGTGGGACATAAATTTGTATTGTTTATTAATTACCCAGTCTGTGGTATTATAGCAGCACCAACAGACTAAGACAGCCCTGGAATTGTTGCATAATGCTGTGGCCTTGAGTTTGCTAATGTGTGTCCAAGTTCCTACGTGGAATCAGGACTCTCTTAGTTCTGTGGCCCTTGAGAAGTGACCCTGGACCTGAGATAATGTCATTGCGATAAAGATGTGGCACTAGAATGAGGGACAACAGGTGCTTGTTGCTCAGAGCTCCCAGATTCTGGGTCACTAGAGCACCACAGGGTCTCTTAAAAGGCCTGTGAGGGCTATTTGTGCAAAGGCTGCAATTCCTTTCTCACTCTCCCCTTCCCAAGTATACTTACAGTAAACCTCCATAGAATGATGAAACCTGGCACAGCTCTATTGCTTGACTCACCCACCCACAGATCAAATGGTCAAATCTCCCATCAATGAAATTAGAGAGCAGTGTGTCCATAGAACCATTTAGTTTCTTTTAAAGATTTCAGTACTTCCTTCATTCAACAAAGAAGATGATCAGTTTATAACTTTGGGAAATCAAATGTGTAAAACTATCATAAAGAAGATTAAGCACTCCCTGGTACTTAAAAGGTGGCTAAATAATTTCTTTTTTTTTAATTTCAGCATATTATGGGGGTACAGTTGATTAGGTTACGTATGATGCTCTTGCCGCGCCCACCCCCCCAGTCTGAGCTTCAAGTGTGTCCATCTCCCAGGAGGTGTGCATCTCACTCATTGTTTGTGCATATGCCCGTCCCCTCCTCCCTTCTCCCCCTCCCCCTGCCCAACATCCAATAAATGTTATTCTTATATGTGCACTTAAGTGTTGATCAGTGAAACCAATTTGATGGTGAGTACATGTGGTGCTTGTTTTTCCATTCTTGGGATACCTCACTTAGTAGAATGTGTTCCAGTGCTTTCCAGGAGAATCCAAGAGGTGCTATATCACCATTGTTTCTTAAAGCTGAATAGTACTCCATGGTATACATATACCACAGTTTATTAATCCACTCATGTATTGATGGACATTTGGGTTGTTTCCACATCTTTGCAATTGTGAATTGTGCTGCTATGAACATTCGAGTGCAGGTGTCTTTTTCATAGAGCGACTTTTGTTCTTTTGGGTGGATGCCCAGTAATGGGATTGCTGGATCAATAAATGGTGCTGGGAAAACTGGATAGCCATATGTAGAAGACTGAATCAGGATCCACACCTTTCACCTCTCACAAAAATCAACTCATGCTGGGTAACAGATTTAAACCTAAGTAGTGAAACTATTAGAATTCTAGAGGAAGATGTAGGAAATACTCTTCTAGACATTGGCCTAGGCAAAGAATTTATGAAGAAGACCCCAAAGGCAATCACAGCAACAATGAAAATAAATAAATGGGACCTGATCAAATTAAAAAGCTTCTGCACAGCCAAAGAAACTGTCATGAGAGCAAACAGACAACCTACAGAATGGGAGAAAATTTTTGCATGCTACAAATCCGATAAAGGGCTGATAACTAGAATCTACTTAGAACTCAGAACAATCAACAAGAAAAAAATCGAACGACCCTATCAAAAAGTGGGCAAAGGACATGAACAGATACTTTTCAAAAGAAGACAGAATAATGGCCCAAAAACATATGAAAAAACGCTCAACATCTCTAATCATCAGGGAAATGCAAATCAAAACCACAATGAGATATCACTTATCTCCAGTGAGACCGGCCTTTATCAAAAAGTCCCAAAACAACAAATGTTGATGTGGATGCAGAGAGATAGGAACACTCATACACTGCTGGTGGGACTGCAAACTATTGCAACCTCTGTGGAAAGCAGTATGGAGATATCTTAAAGAGATACAAGTAGACTACCATTTGATAAATAATTTCTTTTTTTTTTTTTTTTTTTTTTTTTGAGACAGAGTCTCACTCTCTTGCCTGGGGCGAGTGCCATGGCAGCAGCCTAGCTCACAGCAACCTCAAACTCCTGGGCTCGAGCAATCCTACTGTCTCAGCCTCCCGAGTAGCTGGGACTACAGGCACGCGTCACCATGCCCGGCTATTTTTAGCTGTCCAATTAATGGTAGAGACGGGGTCTCGCTCTTGCTCAGGCTGGTCTCGAACTCCTGAGCTCAGGACGATCCGCCCGCCTCGGCCTCCCAGAGTGCTAGGATTACAGGCGTGAGCCACCGCACCCGGCCGATAAATAATTTCTTGAACTAATTGTTGGTGTTTTTTGTAAGGCGGGTGGCGGGCACCCCTCCCCTCCCTAAAGAAAAAGAAGCCCATGAGTCCCGCCCTAAGGACTATAACAAAGAACTCTCTACTTTGGGCGCCAAAAGTTCCAGTCGAAGAAAAACCCCCATCCCCCAACTCCAAAACCTTTATAAGCCCACTCAGCACTTTCGGGCGGGGACTTCTCTGGTCCCCTCTCTCGGGACCAGTGAACCTCGTCCGGGAGCGCTCTCTTTCTCTCTCCCCCAGTAAAGTGTGGTTGCTTGCCCTTTACACTCTGCTCCTCTTTCTTTCTCTGCTGCAGCCCATCCAGAAACCTTACATTTTTCCTCTTGTGTTCCTCTCTCCACCTACACCACGAAGGTGGTCGAGCCCTTTAGGCGTCCTTGCCTTGAGAAGTTTTACAGGCAGGACAGAAAGAAGCCATCCGAAGTCAACAGCTCTTCCTGCCTTTTGTGAAGGCCCTCATTGCACTGAGGAGACTCTCCTAGGTGTCCCAGAGTGGGAGTGTGGCGAGTGAAGGCTTTGGGGGTTTAGGAGAGATTGGAGAGAGTAGCTAGTCTCCTAAATTGGGAAGGGATCAGAGAGGTCTGTCTGTGGGTCTCGCAGGCAGTGGAGATATGTGCCCCATTCCGCAGGCCCTGGGGAGGTGGTGACATGATAGTGAGGACAACCTTGGGGTGCCTGGAGGTACCAGAGTTCCCAACCTTGGCAAAGATCTTAATACCTGCCAGTCCTGCTACTGTGACCATATACATTTCTAGGACACTAGTATGACTCCCAGAAGAGGGGTCACTGATATTACCTGAGACAGAATTTTTCATTAATCCACTGGAAGGGGAATTAGGGTAAGAACAAAGATATTTAAACACAATAAAGAACATTGCACCTCATCCATGACCCAGAAATGTCACTCCTATTTGTCTAAGAGAAAAGAAAATACATATTCAGAAAAAAAGACTTGTAAAAGAATGTATGTAGCAGATTTGTCCACAATAGCACCAGACTGGAAATAACCATAGGAGGTTATAATAGGAGAATGGATAAACAAATTGTCATATATTCATATAATAGAATATTACAGAGCAAAGAAAAGGAACAAACTACTAATACAACAGCATGGATGAATATCAAATAAGCTCAATGAAAGAAGCCAGACATAAGAATACCTACCATGTAATTTCGATAATATGATATTCTATCAAGACAAATCTAATATATAATGACAGAAAGCAGATCAGTGGTTGCCTTGGACTGTGAGTTAGGAAGAGCCATAGTGGAACTTTTTTGGGGGTATTGTAAATGTGGAACATTTTGATTGTGGGTGGTTACCTGAGTGTATAATTTTGTGTAAACTCCTAGAGGTATCCTTGAAATGCGTACATTTTATTTTATGCAAATCATACCTTAATAAAGTTGCCTTAAAAAAATGAATGAACTACTGATATATGCAGCAATGTGGATGAATCTAGAAGAGAAATCCCCCAAACAGTATGCTGAACCAAAAAAAAGCCTGGAACAAAGAACACATATCATATGATTCCATTTAGTGATGTTCAAGAGCAGGTAAAGCTAATCTACGGTGCGAGAGAGCAGAACAGTTGCTGCCTAGTGGGGTGGGCCATGGGGGAACGCGGTGGGGTGATGGCAATGTTTGCTGTCTTGTTTGTCGGGGGAGGTTACACAGGTGTATGCATGTATTGAGACTTCCTGAATTGCACACTTAAGATCTGTGCATTACACCATCTTTAAACTTTATGTGGCTTTTTGAGAAAGACACATAAAAAATAAGAATAAAGATATTTTTTGCACACATGGGATTGTTGACTGAGTCATTTCTGTACATTAATTCCCTTCATAATGGTTGTGTAACAGGCACGCCTAGGGCAAAGGGCAGGGTGGATGATGCAGCCATGGATACTGAGAAACCACATTTTGCCAGACGGCCCCAAGTGCTTTACCTGCATACAGCCTTAACCCAAGGTTTTGGAAATGCAAATAGTGAACAGAAAATAATATGAACAAATCGTCACCTCTGCCACATACAGAAAGCAATTGAGAATCATACATTGTCTAGAGGGGGAGAGCTACCTTTTCTCTAATCCATGGGCTTGGGAAGGCCTTCTCCTCTGAGCACATGGCACAGGGGCCACGAACCCTTACACAAACTCTACCAACCAGAAAGAAGTGGGGGTGGATTTGGACATAACCAATACTTTCTGTTACATATCCCATTGTTCCCCGCTTCATGGCTATTCTTTTTTTTTTTTTTTTGAGACAGAGTCTCACTCTGTTGCCCGGGCTAGAGTGCCGTGGTGTCAGCCTAGCTCACAGCAACCTCAAACTCCTGGGCTCAAGCAATCCTTCTGCCTCAGCCTCCCGAGTAGCTAGGACTACAGGCATGCTCCATCATGCCTGGCTAATTTTTTTTCTATATATATATTTTTAGTTGTCCAGCTAATTTCTTTCTATTTTTTCAGTAGAGACAGGGTCTCGCTCTCGCTCAGGCTGGTCTCGAACTCCTCAGATCAAACAATCCACCTGCCTCGGCCTCCCAGAGTGCTAGGATTATAGGCGTGAGCCACCATGCCTGGCCTTCGTAGCTATTCTTTCCAAGGCTTATGTCTCAGTCACATGTCTAGACCGATAGCCCACTTAAAACCATCCATAATTTCTTAGGTGAAATTGCTTCTCTCCCAATTATGCAAACCTCTTCTGGAAAATTGGCACTGCTGGCCTCCAGTTTTCTGTGCTCAGAATTCTTTCCTCTCGGAAGTGTGTCAAGGCAAGGGCCCAGATCCTCTGGAAGCATAGTGGGTTCCATATGGTATTTGTAACTGGGATGTTCCCCTATTGTTCCACCCCTGTGGGAGTGCTTGAGTCGGTTGAGGTTAAATTCACACTAGTGCAGGTTTTCTCTTTTGTCTTACTACCATGTCTTTAAGCATCCTACTCCCTCCCACCCCTGGACGGGGTGCTGAGCAGAGTGCCAGGCATCACTCCCACCTGGACGGTCGATGGGTGAAGTACAACCTGCCGTTGACTGGCAGAAAACTGCGCTGAGTTGCCAAGCAACTCCCTGCAGTTTGGCGAGGCTGCGCTTGTTCCCACTGAGGTTTGCAAATTTCTTCAGCTCACATTCTCCTGACTGCTCAGCGCCTTCCCCTTTTCTCAATACTTGCTTTCTTTATCTAGCTTGGGGGCTGGAAAATTTCTCTGGTGTGTATCTGAACTTTTTTTGGTCTTTTTCTCAGACTAGATGCTTTGTATTTGTGGGCTTTATTTTCCAGGTCTTCAGTGGCTGACTCGTGTCCACCCGTCTGGGTTGGGGGCATAGTCAGTGGGGGGAGTGGAGGTAAAGTGATGGAAAGATTATTGAACAAAAGAATTTGATTGAGGGAAGGAGGGGGAGAGAGAACAAGTGCATAAATTAGTACTTGTTGGAAATATTGTGCAGCCTCATCCATACATACAAGTAGAAGTAGGAACTGAATTCAGTATGTATAGCAAAAGTACTCCCAGGGGCTGTAGAGTTAATACGAATTCCCCAAATACTAGGAACTGTTTGAACATAGATGGTGCAGATTGCTCAGTTTGTAGTGTCCTCCAAAATGTCAAGTAAACCCATTATTTTCTTGACAAACTGCCTTGTCTGTGGTTGGTTTACCTATTAATAATCAGCCATTTATCCTCATTAAAATGGGTTTGTACTCTAACAGATCATAGCTGTGTGATACTGTCTAAAGCGGTGCTGTCCAATAGAACTTTCTATGATGATGGAGATTTTCTATGTCTACACTAATATAGTAGCCACCAGTGACATGAGGCTATTGGACGCTTGAAATATGGCAGTGTAGTATAGCTGAGAAGTTGAAATTTCAATTTTATTTAATTTTAATTAATTCAAATCTACATAGCCACACATGACTAGTGGCTCCTGTATTAGATAACATAGGTCTAAAGTTTACCTGTGTGCTCTGGTAATATGTGAAGGGGGCTTTATACTGCCACAGCTTGTTTGTGTGACTCAGTGTCCTACCTGACACAGAAGGGGTGTGCAATAAACCTTTGTTGAATGAAGTGGGGGACTTGGTTTTTATGTAACAGCAGTAGTGGGCATTGGGGCAGACAAAATTCCTCTTAGGAAGTCCCTCTACCTCCTCAGGTGAAATATGGGTAGCCCCTTCCAATTAAGGGTTCGTCCCTGGGAGACTTTCATTCTATGAGATAAAGTGCTAGCCTAGTTACCAGTTAAGAAAAAGATACAATACAAGGGCAGCTGGAGAAAAGCCTGTTGCCAAAAGGTTGGATCTCTTGGTATCTGGCGATGAAACGTCACTTCCCAAGGTATAGATGGGATTCATTTAGAAGAAGGGCTGGATCTTATGGTTTGGCCTGTGAACTCTCTTTTCCCAGAGCCCAGGAAACTGCATCTGCCCCTCATTAGATTGTGAGTTCTCCTGTACAAATACTGCCCAATGCTGTGTTTTGCTGTGCTTCTGTGGCCTGAAGTACTGAATAAATCATCTTTGCCTCCTTCCTTTCTCTCATCAGGGGATCCAATTAATCAAGTCCTGCTGAGCTTGTCTCCCAAATATCATACTATCAAATATGTTCACTCCTTTCTATCCCAGCTTCCACTGCTCTAGTTCAGATTCACAGAAATTTTTGCCTGGACCATTGCTGTGGGCCCCGTTTCCAATCTAACACTCCTCTAACCAGGGCTGTCGTGTATAGTTGGGAAGTTTGTGTACTGCATACAGGTGCCTGGCCAAGGAGGTTAGCGGGGCTGAAGTGTAGCCTGTATTCTTGCACTCTGGTGTGGGCCTTTGTCTACTTGGAAAAAGTACCTTTGTAATTTGCACAAAGGTGCCACATAATCCTGGTAGAGATCTGTACAGTCCAATATGGTAGTAACTAGCCACATGTGGCTATTTAAATTTTAATTAATGAAAATAATGTAAAATTTAAAGTTCATTTCCTCCATCATACTAGACACACTGCAAGTGCTCAACAGCCACATGTGGTTACTGGCTACTGTACTGGGCAGCACAGGTATAGAAAATTTCCACCATTACAGGAAATTCTACTGCACAGCACTGGATAGACCTTGCTTCTAAACCATTCTACACAATTTGCATGCGTGAGTGATCTTTAATGCAAATCTAAACTCATCCTTCTCTTGCTTAAAAGCCTTCAATGACTTCCGTTTCCATCAGCAGCAATCAGTTAATAGGTTGTGAATCAATTTTGCAGGTTGCAACCAGCATTCGAAACAAAACAAAACAGCAAAAAAGAATAGAGGGAAAGTACTCATGGATCTTTAGTACAGTTTTGTGAAATTTTTGTTTTGGTTAAATCTATATTTCGTTGTCTCTATATCTAGATTTCTGTCTCTGCATAACTTGATGTCTATACGATGTTCCACTGGGTTGCAATGAAAAAGTCTTTCTAATTATGTGTGGTGAGCATAATTGGGATATAAGCTCCTTATCTAAACATACAGGGCCCTCTATGATCTGACCCCTTGCTAACCCCTTTCTAACTCTCAGTATTGTCTTGCACTTTTTGTTCTGCTACTACAGAACTGCTGCTGGTTTCACCTAAGACACCAAGCTTTTTTCTTTCTTTTTTTTTCGTCCCCGTGCCTTTGCTCATCTGAACCGTTTCTTTGGACTGCCGGTTCTAACCTCTCTTTGCCTGGAGAACTTCTACTTATCATGTAAGGCTCACCTAGGAAACAACTCCTGCAGGAATCCTTGCTTCAGTGCTCCAGGGCGGGCTGGGTGCCCTTGTTTGACCTTTCATAGCATCCCACAGACATCCGTTTACAGGGTTACCATACCGTAATTATTTATTTAGCTGTTCGTTTTCGGCATCATCTCTCAGTGCAAGTACTATCTTATTTATCTTTACATCTGAAGGAAGAAGCGTAGTATTTGGAACAAACTAGGCATTCATTCAATAAATATTTGTTCAACGAATAAACGCGAGAAGAAAAGAAAAATAAATCTATCAACAGTGCGAGCAATATATTAATAAGTGCAACTCGGACTCCGGCCATCAGAGGGCGCCGGCGCGGCGGGACTGGTGCGCAGGCGCGCTAGGAGGGCGGACGCCGCGGCGGCGGCAGCGGCGGCGGAGGTGGCGGTCGCGGCTGTGGCCGGGGGAAGTGAATGGTTTTACCCAGAGGGCCCTGCGCCGCCTTTCTCCGCTGGCACCGGCGCTGCTCTCTGCTCCTCCCCGGCCATGGCGTTCACGTTCGCGGCCTTCTGCTACATGCTGGCGCTGCTGCTCACCGCCGCGCTCATCTTCTTCGCCATCTGGCACGTGAGTAGCTGGGGCCGGGAGAAAGAGGGCGAGGCGGCGGCGCAGCCTGTTCTCGTCCCGGGCTCGCGGTCGGGGCCGTGACGGCCCCCGGAGGTCTGCGCGCCGAGGCATTGGGCCCCGGCGGCGCGGGCTGCGTGGTGATGGGGCTGCGGGCCCTTCCTGCGCGGTCTGGGGGCTGCAGGTCCGGGGGGAAGCCAGGGCGTGCGGCCGCCCTATGGATGCGCCGGCTGTGTTTCGGCCCAGGCCGCGCGCACCGCTACTCCTCCCCGGCTGGGTGGGGCGGCCGCGGTCCAGGCGGGCCCTGCGGGACAGCACTCCGCTCGCACCGACCCTCGGCCGGCTGGCGGCCCGGGGGAAGATGTCAAGGGCGCACCGAGCCGCGACACCCCGACACGTACTTGGTGTAAATGAAGTTTTCCGAATTTTTATTATTTAATACAGATCGCCTTTCTTTTAGGGTTTCCGCAGGAGTATGGCCAAAATGAGACAGTTGTAACCTACTTTGGGTGAATTTCCAACTCTGCTTTCCAGCACTTGTTGGGGTTTCTTCAAATAAAATCACCTTTTTTCGGATTCTTGTGTCCTGGTGAACTTTGATGCAGATTGGATTGATTACTTTGTTGACTGCATCTCCGAGCTTTCCCTCTAAATCATACTTTGACCGCGGGTTTTCTCAACTGATAGTTTTCCAAGTTACCCCTGTATTCAGGGTAGCTTGAGTTAGTAAGGGAGTTTTAATTTGATTTTGAAATTCTCGGAAACCGTAAGCTTCTCTAGGAGTATTTATTTGCATTATATCGTCATCACTATTGTAGGATAGAAGCACATACTTACTGGTTCCTTACGCCACAAGTTGTAAGTTCCATGTGACAGTTCTACAAGGGATTTTTAAAGATTCCTATTTCTCTAGCACAAAATTAGAAGTATTGACAGCCCTCTGGAAATCAACATTCATTACAAATTTATATCATATTTGCTTCTTTCCTCCCCGCAGTCCAGTATGTTCTGGAATATTGGTCTTAAGTTGAATGGGCATGTTCGCTCTGTAGTAAATTTTAAGTCAGGTTTCATCATGCCCATAACAAGGATTTGTTACGAAATATATAGAGGGACAGAGTGGTTAAATAGCAGCAGTGTCTTGTGCAAAAAAAAAAAACAACACAAAAAGTCTCAAAGGAGGGATATCACAAATCTGTTCCTTTTTGTTAAACGGTGTGATAATGTTTATAATTATTTTAGAACCTGACTGCTTGTGTAGTGGGGCATGCTTATGTAGGCTGTTAACGGTGTCAGAAATAACTGCTACCTCAAAGTGCTTGTCATTTGGAACCAATAATTTGAAGAGCATCTTAGGCTCTTCTTTGGTCGAAGAACAATAAATAATTTGGGAAGCAAACTGGCCTTGCCTTAGCCTCTGATGAAACTAAAATGTGTGGTTTGCTTTCATCTATAGATGTGGGTTTAAAGTCACTTTCTGCTTGATGGGCGCACTTTTTTTCTGGGATAATAGGGATTCTTAAAAGAGAGCTGTGGTGTGGCCTTTTTCACATTTTTACATTTTAATCCAGGTTGTTTTTGGCTTAAGGAAAACCTGAACTGCACTTTTAAAAAAATGACTAATTTAGTTTCAGCTTTGAAATGAATATGTGTCTGGGTGAAGCAGATAAGTCCTGTTATACAATTAAAAAGAAATTCATTTGTACCACGGATTAGTGGAGAGCTTTTATGCTTTGAGATTTCTTACTTCAGAGAATTACTGTATCCTTTCAGAAACAACTCTAAATAGCTATATAGTTTTAATTTTTCTATTATCCACATAACCTTAAGTTTATTTTCTTAGGTTTAGTTTAAGTGTCTTTCAGAAGACTCATTTTGAAATTTCAAGTATAAATCCCAAAAAATCCTGTTTACATTAATCATTGTGTTAGAGGATATTCTTTATGCTGATGGTTACATCTGTCATTTTACTCCTAATTCATGTCATTGATGTTCTGTGTAAAATAGAATTGAGGGCATAGATTCTTGGAAAGCTAAAAATGCAGAAGTCGGTCCTTAAAGGTGTGTATCAAATTTGAAGGTATCCTGAATTGTGTACTTTGGCATCTTTAGAGAATTATTTGTTTTATTGTTTTTACACATTTGTGGAAAATTTTGTGACGCTCTTTGTTCAGCCACACAGCTGCAAAAGGTTTGAAAACCACTAGTTTAAAAATCTCAGAGGAGTTTTGGAAACTCTAGCTTATAGCACTCAAACAGAAACCCATTCAGCAACAACATATCCAAAAGATCCCTTGAAATCACCTGAAGAAAATGTCCAATTTTTAAAGTTAGTTTTAAAGATGAGTTTTATGTTCTGTTATTAAAATGGATCTTATTGTAGATAAGTAATTTTATTTGTGGTTATTACTTTATTTACTTTATTACTAAAGTACATTGTAAAATGATATATCATGGCTAACATCAGGTACCTAACAATGTCTGCTAGTAATTAGAAATTAGTATCTTTTAATTGCATATTTGTATTTTGAACATTTATATGTGTTAGGGTCAATAGTGAAGGAAAATCTCTTTTGGTGAGTTCTTTACTTTTTTTTATCCCTAGTGCTATTTTTTTCACTTTTTTCCTTTTTTCCTCTTCTTCCATTCTACAGTTATTGAACACTTAACTGTGTGTCAGGCAGTATTTTATATTTTAGATCCTGGAACATAGTAGTGAACACAATAAAAATCTTTGCTCTTTTGGAGATAATGTTTTAATGTTCAATTATTTTCCTTCTATTCCTATTTGGTTGGAGTTTTTAAATAGTGCAGGTTGGTGAATTTTATAAAATTCTAGAAGTTAGAATTTTACAAAGCTAAGAACTTTAAAGGGAAATCAATAGGCATACTAAAAGGTAAAAATATGTAACTACTAATTACTGATAATATCGAGTAGCACTATCTCACATATGAAGATATTCATAATCCGCCAGGGGAAGAATAAATTAGGTTGTGTGTCCCTTGGGTGACCGGTGGCAGTAACTAATATGTCACCCCCGTAAACTTGCTGCCTTGGGTATCTTTCTTTGACACCTGAGTTAATGCCACAAAGTGGTGCATAGTCCCTATTTTGACTCTTAGTACATTTTGATTTATAAGTTATGTATTTTAGTGATCTTTGAGGTTAAAACCACATTCCTCCAGAGTATGGGCAAAAGCATCCTTAGAAATGTATGTGTTAGGGTATAAGTGGGAACAAATTGAAAAGTTGGAGTCCATCTCTAGTGTCCCACTGTGCAGTGTGCCAAGGGAGGGGCATGCACAGATAAATATTATAAAAATGGTCCTTCTCCCTGAGAGTGTCCTGCCACAAGCAAACCTGTACATAAATACCATACTCCCGTGTGAGAAATGCTGTATTGGTGGCATTCTAAAGCCTGGTGCCATGCGGAGATGTAGACAAAGATGTAATTATTTCTGCCTAAAGGGGTCAGGGAAACTTGCAGAAAAGAGTTAACATAGGAAGAGGGCTTTTTTAGGATAAAGAGGAGTTTGGATAAATAGTTGTGCAGGTGGGGGAAGGATCATTTCAAGTAAAGAAAATAACTTGAACAGAGGCATTGAAGAAATTGAAAATTGAAGATATAGCACAGTGATATCAGATCATTTTAGTGATAATGACACAAAAGTATTTTCAGTTCTTTAAATCTGACTCTGGCTATTCTTGTTTTTAGCATATATTGAGTTTACTGTAAATTGGTACCTGTAATGCTGGTACACTTTTGCTTTTGTTTTATTAACTGTATTCAATAATTATTTGATGATAGGGCAGGTTTGTTGCTGTTTTTTTTATTAAAGTGAGTGGTCCTAACTGTTTTAATTTTATTTTAGATTATAGCATTTGATGAGCTGAAGACTGATTACAAGAATCCCATAGACCAGTGTAATACCCTGAATCCTGTAAGTTGTAATATAAGATTTATCTTTAGATTTTAAAAATGTGTTTGTTTTTAACTTGATATAATTTGAAAATGGCCATCATTCTCAGTAGCATGTTATATTAGTACTTTTTGAAGTAGGCAGAATTAAAAAAATATTCTTTTTCCTGTCATGCTTGACTATTCTGACTATTATTAATCTGCTTGTGATCTTGTCAGCTGTCATACTAACATTCTTCCAATCTGCTTTTTACATTGTCGGCCAAAGACAGTTGAAAAGGTCAAAAAGATTAAAAGAGTCAAAATTGCATTAAAGGTGTGTACTGCTTTTTAGTTTAATGTTTTAATGCTATATTCATTTCATGGGGAGGGTTAGGCATTTGTTATTTGTAATGTTTTGTTCAGTGTGCTCGTTCATATGCCTGTTGAGGTTTATGGTTTCATGAAATTTCACATTTTATGCAAATGTTTGCTTGCTGGCCCAGTCAAGTAGGGAAAGCTGTTAAATGCTTATGCGTTTTTTTTTTTTTAATCGTTATAGCCATAGGCACTTCTATATTAATTACTTGGTGCAGTGTTTCAAAGTTGGTTGACATAAAATGACTTTAATAGATGGCGAGATTATTCTCTGGTTGCGACTGACTGTGAGGTACTATGCTAGTGAAATCTTTAGTATGGACTTACCTACCATATCTACTTTTATCTTTGCTTATGTGTATTCTGGAACATATTAATTCAGTCTTTCAGCTGGTGTTTATTCAGAGCCTTTTAGGTTTTAAGCATTTTAGATTTTAGCCTTTTAACTCTGTTCTTGGGCTCTGGGATTGTGCCTTAATGCTGTCCTTTGGATTCACAGTGTCAGAATTTTGTAGGTATCAATTCATTTACAGATGTCTACGGTTATTTCTAGTGTATATCCACTTTAAATTTATAAAACAGGTGTGTCTTACACTAAGTCTGAGCTACCATGGATTTAGTGATAATGTGGCCCCATGGTGCTTAGGGGTTTTCTTTATATTTGTGACTTCATTTAGGAAGATTCTCCTTTTGCCTGATTGGTCAGGAACTGAATGATTGTTTGTAAGAAAGCAATGGATATGTCTTCAAGAAATAGCATCTAGTAATTCATCTTTAAAAATTACTTAATGAAAATGAGAATTTGTGTAGATTTTAGTTGTTTAAAACTCTAATGCACTAGTATGCTAAAGGTATTTGGAAAAGCATCCATAAAGTTAGGTTGCCACTTTATCATTGTTTCCCAGATAAATGTGAATGATAGATTTCCAGTTTGTCTTTAGAGAACTGTTACAGTAAGACTTGATGTAGTACAATTAAGAGCATTAACTTACTAGCTGTTTCTCTGCTTTTTTGAAACAATAGGTGAGAAGGTGAATTTGCTTTCTCATTGGAGATTAATAAGTGTTCATTGTAAAACACCTTAACCTTAGTAGTTGAAATTGTTACCAAGAAATGAAGAAACTGAAATTTCTCCTTTTGACAGCTGTATATTAATAGTATTCTATGCGCTTTGGCTTTTCATTACTTTAAATAACCAAACGATGGTGAGAGTATCAGATGAGGATTTTCCTGGGTGCCAGGCTCTGTGCTAAGTACTTGGCCTGAATCGTTTCATTCAGTTCTCATGGCAATTTCAAGAGGTGGGTATATTGTTATTCTCATGAATAGGAGGGTAAACAGAGGCTTTGCGAGGTTAAGGCACTTTGCCCAAGATTATACAGCTAAGGTAGAGCCGAATTTGAACTCAGCCTGATTTTTGAAGCTCAAACTCTTGTATTTTCTTAATTTACCGTCAGTTTAAGAGGGGCTTATTTCATTTTAACATAGTGTGTGATTCCTGGTTTTTCTTAATGGAAAGAAATTCTCACTGAGAAAAGATGTGCTTGGGATATCCTAATGCTGCAGTTGGTTGGAAGGACATTTTATGGCAGCACAAGTTGCATTTTGGATAGGACAGGGTGCCGATAATTGGCTGAACAGCAGTGCATCTGACAGTTTTCCCTATTTAAATTTGTTTTGACAGTTCTGCCAAAGTATGGGGGAAGACAAGTATCATTATTTTTTAAATTGTGAACTTTAACAATAAATATTATGTTTTGCATGTTTAAGTACTATCATTTCAGCCATATTTGCATGAGGTATTCTTTTTGGATACAAGTTTTTGTGTGAACCTTGGTTCCTAAATGGAATAATTTTTGTCACTTATGGGGAAGTTTCATCGTTGAAGAATCATCGGAGAAGACTGGTTTTCATAGGAGATACGTAATAAATGTTTCTGGACTTATTTGAGGAAAAGGAAGGGAGTGTGACATTCGTTTCATATTAGAACTGCAGGTTATCTTCATTAACACTTTTATTAAAGTATGTTAAGAGCAGTGGGTGTCATACGTAAAAATTGTTCTCTCCTGAGGCCTCTGTTAAGGGTAGGATGAAACCTTGCATGAGGATTTGTTAGCTATCAGTTGGCTTTAGAGGGCTGAAATAGGCTTATTATATTTTAAAGAAAAATCCTATAACTTAAACTAGTATTATAAAAGCAGCTCTAGGGGAACTCCTAATAAAATGTATGTTTTTCTTGGTTTGTACTGGTTCTAGTTGTTAGGTTTCAAAGGTGTGCTATGGCCATTTTCTGTTTTAGGGAACTTTGATCTTAAATAGATGCTGGCTTAAAGAAAGGTTCATGTTATTTAGAAATTTATATACATATGCAGAATTTATCTTTTGTTATTTATTATGTTGCTTAAGTTTGTAGAAGATACCTGATAAGTGTTGTAGATTAGCTGGCTTTACCAGGGCGTCATTAAAAATAATATTCATTAAAAAGTTCCCTCTACCGCTTTAAATTGGAGAGTAATTTGGGAGTATAATTATATTATTTCTGTAGCCATGGTTTCCCCTCAGTAATGATCTGATGATGTTGAGTATTCATATGATTTTAATTTGATATGAGGTGAACAATTGGGAAACTGGCTTCATAGCTGTGATGTATAGGAGATTTTTTTAGCTGAAACTTGCAATGAAAGGTTTTGGTATTTTTATTTAACAAAGTATTAGGCTGAAATCTTTAGGATGAGAAAGATAATTTGAAATAAAGGATTAATTCCTCGTCATCTTATAAAAGGCATTGTATTTGAATTAATTTTTCTCTACTAAATGCTACCTACTACCAAAAGGTTTATTTTGATTTTGGTCTTCTGCTGTGTCTGTAGCATTTCGTTGGAAAGCAGGCGTAAAGAAGCGGAAAGGCCACCATGTAAGAATGAGAACTCAGGAATCTGGAAAATTCTAATTTCATAGTTAAGAACTCAGTCTTTTCCCTCCTGCATTGCAGAAAGCAAGTCTTTTGCATTTGTGCATATTAGTGCTCTTCCCCCTTGACTGTGCTGAGATTATTGGCTGATTGGCTTTCCATTGAAAATTTACTTCTGTGGTAATGTTTGCTGAATATTGTATATGTAGTATTCCTAGTTTCTGTTAAAGGCTTAAAAACACTAATGTGTCAACTTCTAAAGGGGAGTTTTGTTTTTGTGAATTTTTTTTAGTATCATGTTGCATGTGATCAGATACCTCATTTTTGTATTTTTATCATTGTTGAATGGTGGAAAGAAAAAGTATTCCAGTTGACTAGCAAATAACTGAACAATCTGGGTGGTAACTTTGTATCATTTAACCTCTTGCTCTAAGAATGTGAGTTTTAAATTTTAAATCATTTATCTTATTATTTTAGTGCAAGCTATGTCCTCTAGTCAGTTTGCTTGTAATCCTGCTTTTTGTAAAAAATTAAATATGGAAATAAAACTCAGTAGTATCTTCCATTTCTGATTCTAAGAAAACAGTGATTTTTCATTATGGAAACTTGGTTGCCACCTGCTTTCCAGATTAGCAGTTGACTTAATGCCAAGGCATTTTGATAACGGCTTGTGTTTTTCTTCCAGCTTGTACTTCCAGAGTACCTCATCCATGCTTTCTTCTGCGTCATGTTTCTTTGTGCAGCAGAGTGGCTTACACTGGGTCTCAATATGCCCCTCTTGGCATATCATATTTGGAGGTAATATTTAGATACGCTTTTAATCTTTTTCCTAATTAAATTTTAATTACACTGTGATTCATATGATTATCTTATATGCTAGTCACCTAAATGAAAATTGAAAATTAGTTGGCATTTATTTTAAAAAAAATTGAGAGGATGAACAAAAACCTGTTTTAATACCTTATTTCATTACTTTCTAAAGGAATTTTTTAAAAAATGAGGTATAAATTACCTACAGTAATATGCACAGGTCTGAAGTGTACAGCTCAATGAATTTTTACATATGAAAATGTAAAAATTTACACCTGCGAAACCACTACCCACATGCAGATATATAACAGCTCCAGTCTCCAGAAGATTCCCTTGTGCCCCCATCCTAGTCAATTACCCCTTTACCTCCCAAGGCCACTGACCTCTATCAACTTAGATTAGTTTTATCTATCTTTGAACTTCCTATAAATCAAAATGTGCAGTGTGTGTCTAACTTCTTTCTCCATGCTTGCTTTATGACTTTACATAAGTTTGGTTACTTATAAAAGGTAATCACATTCCATAACTTGTTTTGTTTAAAATAGGCATGTCAAAATCTCATTGCCTTCAATTTTAGGAAATATATACTGAAGAAGTATTTAGGAGTAAAGTGGTATCATATCTGTGGTGGACTGAAATGAGTCAGGGAAAACTGTAGTTAGAGATAGAATGAGAACGAGAAGGGTAAAGCAAGTGTGGTAAATGTGCACATTTGGAATATATGGGTGAAACGTTCTTGAATCTTTTCCGTAAGTTTAAAATTATGTTGAGATAAAAAGTTAAAAGAAAAAAATCTTAAAAAAAATTATTTTCTTTTTAGGTTCTTCCTATTTTTCTTGGATTTCTGAAAATGCAGAGACCAAAATGACTTGTTTAGCTGCCCCGTTCTGCTCATTTAGGGGCTCTAGTTTTAAAATTAAGATGATAAAAGGAAAGAATTCTACCTATTAGTAAAAGTATACTTCCCTATATGGAACACCTCTCATTGTAACAAATATTTGAGAAGAAAAACCCTCTTTCCCATCCTGAAGCTGCCCTTTCCGAGTGGCTAATAGACTATGTGCTTATTGCAGGTATATGAGTAGACCAGTGATGAGTGGACCAGGACTCTATGACCCTACAACCATCATGAATGCGGATATTCTAGCATATTGTCAGAAAGAAGGATGGTGCAAATTAGCTTTTTATCTTTTAGCATTTTTTTACTACCTATATGGGTAAGTTTAAAAAATTAAATGAAAATTTGATTTCATTTTGTTACCTTAAAAGTTTGCAGGCATTATGGTCTTAACACCTTAAAATCCTTAGAAGAATAACTCAGTGTCTTGAATGGTGGTAACAGTATGGCACAGTACACACCAGTAAATTCACACCCGGTCAACGTAACACACACTGGTGCTTGTCAAGGCAGCAAACTGGCCTGTAGTCAGAGACAGAAAGTTTAATCAGGGGTGCTGCTTCCCAAGTTTTCAGATATATTCAGTCAGTAAAGGACAGTCATTATTCTCCATGACAAAGTGATGGCATTGAGAGGATAGGACTGTGTGGGTTTATAAAAGTTTCTGCTTGTCTTCAGTGACTTTCCAGAGATTGTGTTTAATTTTTTCCTTATCATTCTTCATGTACTGTATGCTTTGCCCATTATTTTCTAGTTTGCTTGATCTGAATGGGGTGATTGAAAGAAATGTTTCTATCTTGTGGAGTGGTGCAGTTACTGATCGGTTTTTCTTCTTTAAATACTCTGATGGACTCATACCGTGTTCCTCCAGGTCAGGGTTTCTCAACTTTGGCACTGTCGACAACTCTGGGCTGGATAATTCCTTTTTGTGGGAGGCTGTCCTACACCTTGTAGGATGGTTAGCAGCATCCCTGGCCTTTACCCACTAGGTGCCAGTAGCACCTTCCTACCTGTGTCATGACAACCAAAAATGTCTCTGGACCTTGCCAGCTGCCCCCTGTGGAGTAGAATTGCCTTGATTGAGAACCATCACTCTACATGTACTGTAGGTGCAGTAAAATGGCTGCTTATAAGGCTAGAAAAGGTCAGTGTTAAGTGTGGAATTACAGTTTTTCTTAAAGCTATGTAAATATACTTTTCTCATCTTTTTTTGATATATAGTCAACTAGAGAGGACTTTCCACCCGATTTTCAACATATAAAAAAAATTAGAATTAGCTGTATAAGATGAAATTGTCGAAATAATTAAGCTTACATTCTTTCTCCTGTTTGTTACTTGAAAACTTGCTAAGTGTTATGTAATGGGCTTATGTTCATATTTCTCTTTACATTATGTAAGTTTCCATTATGGAAAGGGATGAATGGAGTGTCAGACTGAAATTTAGGAAAAAGCTATATTTATGCTTTTAGAGGTTATAACTGTGAAAATGAGTATCCTTTAGTGCATCTGCATATGTGGTTCACATATGAAACAAAGATAGTAAGTTCTGAAAGGTGAAATTCCATGTGTCATTTTAATTTCCTATTAATTTTCATTTTTTAAGTTTCCATAACAAATGTCTGGAACAGTGCTGGCATATAGTAGGCACTTAAGACATATTTGTCGAAGGAAAGAAAAGAAATGAATGAGTAAATGATAAAGTTGGAGAAGTGTATTGTGGGAAAGTGTTTACCAGGATATGGTGGCACTAGGACATTTGTTCTGTTTTAAATCGTCGAGTTTGCTCGACTCTTTGCTTTGTGTTTCCATTTAGAGATACATGCTTTGAACCATGCCTCTGTGCCATCACCCTTTATGTAGAATTGCCTTTGGCAGTTCTTAAGCCTAAATCAAATGGTTATTGCCTTTTATTTTGCTGGTTTGTCCCCTTTCTTTTTTTTTAACCCTGCTGTTATTGCTTAGAGCCTTTCTCTAATGGGAAAGATCCTTAATTGATCATTCCTTTCTATAAAATGGGAATAAATACATTACTTGCCTTCTAGGACTGCTTGGAGGATTAAGTGAGGTAATGTATGTAAAAGACCTAAGGGGACCTGGCATGGAATGAGCCCTTTAGAGATGCTCACTCCTATTATTAGACACAGCTCCAAGCAGTGTGGTGTTTTGGATTGCTTCTCTCAGCTCTGATCCTCCATTAAGCTTTCAGCTGTGCTGTTCTACTTGCTAAAATTGGAAAGGAAATAGGGGACAACTACAGCACATGCACTGAGCCAAGTTCTATATTAGGCAAAAGTCCATAAATGCAAATGAAAATCATTGTGATCTTGTCATTACATTAGTCTTTTCATTTTCTGAGGTACTAGTTTGCTATATAAAGCAGACTCAACTTTTTCATGCTTAGTTTTTATAATTCGGAATGTTTGAATTAACAGTTTTTTTCTTTTTCCAGCATGATCTATGTTTTGGTGAGCTCTTAGAACAACACACAGAAGACTCGGTCCAGTTAAGTGCATGCAAAAAGCCACCAGATGAAGGGATTCTATCCAGCAAGATCCTGTTTCCAAGAGTAGCCTATGGAATCTGATCAGTTACTTTAAAAAAATGACTCCTTATTTTTTAAATGTTTCCACATTTTTTGCTTGTGGAAAGACTGTTTTCATATGTTATACTCAGATAAAGAATTTAAGTGGAATTACGTATAAATTAATATAAAATGATTACCTCCGGTATTGACAGGTTGGAACTTGCACTCCTTAAGGAACAGCCATAATCCTCTGAATGATTGCATTAATTACTGACCGTCCTTAGTCCATTGGAAGCTTTTGTGTATAGGAATTGGTAGGGCTCATTTTGGTTTTATTGAAACGACATCTAATTATAAATTAGCTGTAGATAGCAGGTGCTTCTGATGAGCTGGAAATGTATATCTGACTCGTGGGGAAACTTCATGGGTTTCCTCATCTATCATGTAGATGATTATATATGGGTACATTTACAAAAATAAAAGTGGGATTTTTTTCCCTTCGACTTGAATGTTATCCCTGTATATTGCATGAATGAGAGATTTCCCATATTTCCATCAGAGTAACAAATATACTTGCTTTAATTCTTAAGCATAAGTGAACATGATATAAAAAATATGCTGAATTACTTGTGAAGAATGCATTTAAAGCTATTTTAAATGTGTTTTTATTTGTAAGATATTACTTATTAAGAAATTTGTTATTATGCTTACTGTTCTAATCTGGTGGTAAAGGAATTCTTAAGAATTTGCAAGTACTTTAGATTTTCAAAACTGAATGAGAGAGAAAATTGTATAACCATCCTGCTGTTCCTTTAGTGCAATACAATAAAACTCTGAAATTAAGACTCACTTTCAGTGCATTGTTTTAAAGATTACAAATAGCTATTTCGTAAACTTGCTTCATCCGTAATAAAGACATATTACTGTCATTTTTTAAAATGTAGAGTATTAAGTTGTGGTTTTTCTTAAAAATGCCATGCCTGGATCTAAAGAGGAAAATTTTTAAATAGCCATGCACATGACCCTCTGTTGTCATTTGACAAGATTCATAAACATTGATGGCACAGCAGCATCATTTCTCTTACCAATTTGAAGAAAATTACTGTGGCACTCAAAATATTTTATTTATTTATTTTTCAAACAGCAATTTTAAGGTAAAAGGGCTTATAAATTTTTCTGAGTTTTTGCTGCTTGTAAGGCAGGTAAATTATGGCTAAAGAGGTATAGGGGTAGAAACTATTTGAATACCCATATCTAAATGTTATTAATGACATTTGTTGGTTTCACAATGCTTAACTGGTATTCCCCACTCCCCATTCCAGGGTAGGGGAGAGTTTGGTCCTAGACTATATTCATGTTTTTGTAAGCATTCTTGTGCTTTATGTGGGATGGGGAAGTGAATGCAATTGAAAATAGTGTAAGTGGTTCAGAAGTTTCTTGAACAGGGATCAAAGAAAGAAAAACCAATATATAGACATTTCACATAATGATCAAGGGTGTTTGTGGAAGTCTTAATCTAAGAGCTTCTTGAATTAGATGCTGTTTTATTCTGTACTAGTGAAAAAGTGCTTTGTTCCAATGCTTCCCACCTTTGGGAGAGAGTAGCTGTTACTGTTTTGGGATTGGGTAATGGGGGTGAGTATGTTGAAGAAGAGGATGTAGAACCAGAAGAGTGAGGAGAGTCGAACAGTTTCATAACCAGGAAAGCCTTAAAGACCTTGTATTTTATAGTCTGGAGAACACCTAGAGGGATCCGACTGTTCATCAATTTATGCAGTAAATTTTTGAGCACTTGCTAGGCACTGCAGATTCATGCGTTGAGTGTGAGCAATCAGTCAGTTTCTAATCCACCTAATTATGTCAGTACCCACTCATTTTTCTTTCTTGTTCACAAGTACTTTTGATCATGAGAGACCTGGCCAAGTCTTCTACAGCCCACGTAGGTTTCTTGGGGCTGTTACTTCAATATTCCTGTCAGTATTTTCATGAACACTTGCTGTCTTAGCAAACAGTACTTTCCTTTATAAATTTTACAAACATCCTGTTAATAATCTATTCCAGAATATTCTCCAGGATTAATGCAAAAAGTTTACTGGTTGGAATTTGTGGAAGCCACTTTCTCATGCTTCTAAAATTAGATATGTAGTCCTTAGCTAATGCTCAAAGATGATTGACAGTGAGGTTCACCCATCTCTGTGGTAGGTTGTTAGTTCCTGGGCACGTAAGTGATTAGAAGATTGAGTACTTTGGATGCTCTCATAATATCTACCCACGTTTACTGTTTGTATTTTATGAAATTAAATCACCAAGAGAAAGCAGAAATAAAGTGCTTGCATTTGACAGTATCCCACTTGCTCTTTCCTTGCTTTGAATTTAATTTGTTTCCCATGTTAATCTGGGGTAGCCCTAGCCTTCCAGTATTCCTGCAGGTTCAGCTGAGGTTCGGTTAGCCTGGGTTTATAATCCTTTCCAGTTTATGTTAAGTGCTCCATGTGCAGTGTCAGCTGTTTATTTATGTACTCATTTTTTTTTCCCTCGTTACAGTTACTGTTGATATTATGTGCTTCAGTTTATCTTTAAGAGCTTTCTAGCTCCCAGAAACCATTTTCCCCATTTGTGCCTATTTTATTGCATCTAGTGTCACCGTGGTTATATCTATACCAACAACTTTGTTGCTATGGATACCATAGATTCTCCTGAATTAAAAATCTTATGTTTAATAATAAATGTAGCCTGTTTAGCAGGTATTCTACTGAGTAGTAATATCATGGCAGTATGTCCCTTTACGACTAAAGAGGTATAGGGGTAGAAACTATTTGAATACCCATATCTAAGTGTTATTAATGACATTTGATGGTTTTCACAATGCTTAACTGGTATTCCCCACTCCCTATTCCAGGGTAGAGGAGAGTTTGGTCCCAGGCTATATTCAAACTGCTAATTTGTTTGAAGTTTGAACTATTTTTATGGGAAGGGGAAGTGATAGGAAATGACCAGACAAATCCACTTTTGACATGTATACGTTATCAAGTATTAGTCAGTTTTGAAGCCTTACCAATTCTCCTATGAACTGTCAGACCTACCAGTCAAGTTCAAATATGGGGATAATGGAATTTGACAAGGCAACAAAGTATGTGGTAGTTTGTAGCATGTGTCTCTTTTAAAGCCTGTTCGGTGTTTTCATGCTAATAGCTTTCCATAGAGCTCTTCTCCGCTCCCCAAATCAACATATTTTGAAGGTATATCAAATATTTGCATAGAAAGGAAATAGAACTATATGTGCTTTGAAACTGGCAAAATATTTTCCTTTGTATGACATTTCTCTTTTCCTCCAATTTTATGTTCATGAAATGTGTTCATGGAATATTATTGCCGTGGTACAAATAATGACTTCTCTGTATCTCTTGTACCCTGCAGGAGTGAGCTTTCATTTTAGGTGTGTCTGTATCATAGCAGTGTGATATATCAAGCCTATTCAAGTAATCTGTATTAAAAAGTATAGAGTTTACTTATTTATATCATTTAACATCCACAAATGTGTGTCTCTTAGTAATCAGTTTCCTAGTATAATTATAAATCAGAAATTTTGATGGCAAAAATATCCTAAAACAACACTCCTTTGAGAGGGGAAAATATCGATACTTTATTTAGCATTGTTCATAAAAGTACTCATGTTCATCCTTTTTGGAAATATTAATTATGTTAATCTTAAATAATTCTAAGTTCTCTTGCTCAAACCAATCATTGATCTGCAGTCAGACCAGCAGCTTATAAGTCTTTGGTACTAATAGTATAGTTTAGAAGATGGTTCTGAACTAATACTCCAGAGTAATGCCAAGAGAAGAAAATGTGGTTCTATTTCTGGATATATTGACTAGCTTTCTTATAGCAGTTTTACTCTGAAATTCAGAGTTCTAAAGTTAAATGTCTAAAAGGAGTAAAAAACTGCTGCTTGTTCTGCTGGTGTTGGAAAATAGTATTAACCATATATGGTGATTGATCTGTGAGATTAGAGTGAAGAAAGTTTTGTCCTTCATTAATTTTATTAACGCACATTGTAGAAGATGTAGAGGACATCTGGACATGCAAGAGTGAAATGCATCTCTTATGTTAATTGTACAATGCTTTTTCTAAATATTTAAATCTCTTTGGTCGCCAGGTTCATGTACTCTGGAGAAGAAAGATTTGTTAAATAGACTGATGACTAGGCGGAACCTAAAACTACTAAGAGAAACATAAAATGTAGTTAGCTGTCTATGCTCAAGGTTTATTAAAATCTAATTTAACCTTAATGGTGCTATGCTACTATCCAAAGAAAATGCCCTTAGGTAGCCCTATCTTACTTCTTAGAGCTTGCTTCTTTTGCTTTTATATATTTAATAAAAACTGTCTCAAATGTTTCCTTG
The DNA here is from genome assembly GCA_004363605.1 of Indri indri. Classification (NCBI taxonomy): domain Eukaryota; kingdom Metazoa; phylum Chordata; class Mammalia; order Primates; family Indriidae; genus Indri; species Indri indri. Next base: position 83,743 of record RJWJ010001207.1, on the reverse strand, counting down.
TGTAGTTTATGGATAATGGTTAAGTCTGTGTGTCAATTTCAAATGTTGCTAACTCTGGCTTGTCTCTGATCAGGACTCGATTTTCTCTCTGCTCCCTCCCTCCCCCATTATGTTGGGGGATATCACACAGGTTAGGCAGGGAAAATCCTTTTCCTGGAATGTTGGAATTGTGTTATTTAACTCAATAATTATATTAATATTTCAGTAGTTACATCTCACATTTCTCTGTTATGGAGTAATTGATATTTCCCCCCATACTTAGTATTAAAGTAGTTTAGTCAAGCATTTTAAGTGTAGAAGGCTTAATTGGCACTTACAGAAATTGAGATATGCATGCACTTTGAAAATTCAATTGACTGTTAAAGGATTTGATTAATCTATGCCAATGTTTTTTCTCCATTTTCCTAAAGTATTCGTGAATAAGCTATATATTGGGTGAAAGTTAATACAGGTATTCTTTGGATTATGTTGGGTTATAAACCCATCGTAAGTTGAAAATGCATTTAATACACTTAACGTACCAAATATAGCTTAGCCTATCAGCCTAATTTAAATGTGCTAAGAACACTTACATTAGGCTGCAGTTGGGTGAAATCATTTAATACAGAGCCTATTTTATAATAAGGTGTTGACTATCTCGTGAAATTTATTGAATACTATACTGAAAGTGGGAAAAAATGTTTGTATGGGTACTTGAACTATAGTTTCTACTGAATGCCCATCACATTCACACCGTCAAAAAGTAAAAAAATTCTAAGTTTCATTGTAAGTTGGGGACCTTCTGTATAAGATTTGCTAATGTCAATTTCAATGACTGTCTAAAGTTTAATATAAATTGTGATTTTAAATTATGTTTGGTTGTAATGCCAAAATCATGGAGAAGGCCAGTTATTGCAGTGTGTGCTTTAAAAAAAGGTTAAACATTTAGATACTGGTGGGATATGTGATGCTCCTCTTTTCCTCAGTATCTTCATAGAATCTTAAATTCTAGAAGCAGTGTATATATAAAAGTAGTCAGCTTTCCTTATCCATAGGTTCCTCATCTATGGATTCAACCGAACTTGGATTGAAAATATTTGGGAAAAAACCCAAAATACAAATGAAAACGATACAGTATAACAACTATTTACAAAGCCTTTACATTGCATTAGGTAATATAAGTGATCTAGAGATTATTTAAATTATATGGGACGATATGCATAGGTTATATATAAAGAAGCCATTTTATATAAGGGACCTGAACATCCACGTATTTTGGTATCCACCGGGGGCGAGGGGGCTGGAACTAATCCTGTGAGGATTCCAAGGGACAACTGTATCAAAATATTGATTTTTATATCAGAGTACATACTGCTCTGGTCTGAAGTTCCCAAACAGCACTAGTAATTGTTTTGGAGTATTCCCTAATGAAAGTAGTTCATCGTCAGCAAGAAATGTATGAGACAAAATAAGGCTTTTGGTCATTGTATGATTATTTAAAACCTAAATTTTGATGTGGTGAAACTTTGTCTTTGTGGAAGTGCCTATGAGTCTGCAACTTGGTGGTAACAGCCAAATGACCATTGGTTCAAATTTGTGACTACCAGTAGCCAAGAGAGCCACGTGACTACTGTGTGCTGTACTGAAACCACTGATGTCTGTCAAAACAGATGGCTTTGACTCATTGCGTAATCCTTATCTCCAGCTCAAATGGCTGCTTTGGGTAGCTGAAAGTTGAATTTAAACAAAAAGATAGGTTCCATAGTATAGGGTGAGGTGAAGGAGTATGAAAATTAGAGATTGTTAATCTGTAGCTAAATACTGTAAATGTGAAAGAGGGATTAAATTCATTCTTTGTAGTTCCTAAGGTGGAAAAAAGTGGAGCAGGTGTCTGAACAAATGAATTCTTCATCTCTGAAACTGTTTCAGCATATGCTGAATAAAGACATGTGGTGCTGATCCAGTACTGGGAGGGAGGTGACCAGAAGGCTCGGGATCATTTACAATTCTGTAGGTCTATGCAGTGAAAAACAGTGTGAGAGGGCTGGTACAGTAGCTCACGCCTGTAATCCTAGCACTCTGAGAGACCAAGGCAGGAGGCTCACTTGAGGTCAGGAGTTGGAGACCAGCCTGAGCAAGAGTGAGACCCCATCTCTACAATAAAAAAGAATAGAAAAATTAGCTGGGTGTGGTGGTGTACACCTGTAGTCCCAGCTACTGGGGAGGCTGAGGCAGGAGGATGGCTTCAGCCCAGGAGTTTGAGGTTGCAGTGAGCTATGATGATGCCACTGCACTCTAGCTGGGGCCACAGAATGAGACAATGTCTAAAAAAAAAAAAAAAAAATTCCAGGAGGAATAGAGGGTGAAAGTTAACAGTAAGCTTGGGTACTCACACCAATTTTCTACTTATGTCAAATGCCACATAGTAGTTAAAAATAGTGAAATGAAGTAAAAGTGTGGTAAATATATTAATAAAAATAATGCAAATATTTTTCCATATGCTTTTTTTAGCATTACCTCCAGGTAAAATATACCAAAGCAGCCAGTGCATATCTAAAAGGGAAATTGTATACTAATTTTCCCTCTGCTATAAGAGATGAAAGAGACACAATGAATTTTGTTAATAAAAGCTTTAGGAATATCTGCACATATACATTGCACTCAAGTTGGTAACACTAGTAATTTCATTTCAATACAGATTATGCTAGAGAACTCTTAAATTTCAGACATGGTCATATATATGCTGTTTGAACTTCTTTATCTTGATACAGATCTTGATAGTGAATCTCTTGATAACAGATGTGCAGCTAGTTTGTCCCGAAACTCATGAAGGTAATTGTATTGCTGAAAAAAGTAAAGATATGTTGAAATACATTGTAGAAAACTGTTACCAGAATAGACACCAAGACTAGCAGGAATCAAAGAAGTATTTGCTAAGAACAATTTTACATCTTTTTGGGTAAGGAAGCATTTGTGCCATGGGCAAGTTTTATCTTTCAATAAAGTTGCATACAGAGTGAAAAGCTACTACTTTAAAAATCTAAAAAGCAGAAGGTAGCATGAAATACAAATGAATATTTTATAAGGCTGTAAAATCCTTTATCTCTTTATTTGTAGACCAAATAACATTAAAAACACTTCATAATGGCATTATTTTTGCTAATTTTTTTTCTTTTTTAACCTGGGGAGTGAATGAGGAGGAGAGGGCACTTCCTGTAGCATTTAACAATGGTATGTTCAAGAAAATCCATTTCTTAATTTATAGAAGCCCAAGTCATCTGCTTTTTGTGATGATAATCCTTTTGGGACAATTTTCATAGATAAGCAAAATGAAAGCCTTAAATCATTTATTTGGAGTTTTAATAGCTTTACAGAGGATATTGTTACTGTCCTAATCATCTCATTTCATACCCGTATTGAGAAGTTGAAACTACACTAACTTACGCTAGCATAGAGATAAAGCCTGTTTGCTACAGAATTGTAGCAAAAATTGACAGTCCATACTAATGCAGGCTTAATTCTCTCCAGTATTAAAGATGTAAAACATACGCATATTCATACATGTATTTGACCATGCATTTTGTTTGAAAGAGAAGAGAGACTCAAACTTTTTGGATTTGCAGCAGCATTTGATTTTAAAATAAGGGGAGTTCTTTGTTTTCAGAATCTGTACAGGGAAGTGGATCCTCTATGGATTATCTTGTGACTGACCTTATTTAAGCCCTAAGAATCAGGTTGCTTGGTGAATTTATCATTAATTATAATAATTCGCTGTATGCGACACTGGATTATAGACCTTTAACCCTGGGAAGATGGACTCAAGCCCAAGGAGCTGCCTAATGGCCAGGATTCTTTAGTATCCACTTCTGATGAATAGGTACTAGTGCTGAGACAGGGTGTGTGGGAAAGGAAAATAGCTTCATAGATCTACAGATAAAGTAAAATCTGCTGAATCTTTTCAGTAAGATGATTAATACATAATAATATCCTTGGCATTGCTACTGCAGTGATTTTGAAGTGTTAGGGGAACGTAAATACGGAAGATGTCGCTTTAGTTATCCACAGCAAAGGATAATTAGCACTGCTTTACATTTTTTGTTTTATAGTCATTTGTCTACCGTTATTAAATGTCTTGGTGATACAGTAGGATCTTCCTTCTATCTTTTTGGTTAAGAATTTACCTAAGAAACTACCAAGTTTATTGTAACCATCTCATTGTTTCCAGCGAGATGATCCATTCCCCAAACTGAATGGGGCAAAAACTGAAGAGTAAACTGGAAAGTTCAAATTTTTTCGTTATTTTGTTTGAAATACTTGTGTGCTTTTGCAGATATCTGGGTCATATTTAAACATAAATTTAAATAATTAAAAGCATAAGTGACATTTGAATAACAGAGTGCTTTGGAATTTCATTTTACTGTCCTTTTGGTTGTGTATTACACTGTAGTTGTAACAGTCTGCCCCTAACCACACCAGCAAGCACAGCCTCCTTACCTTGATAGTCTGTATGGCCCCAGACCCTCTTAGGTCTCGCAGGCTGTCTATGGCTTGCTGTGGGGATACTGTGTCAGACAGGTATAGAAGGAGACAAGCAGCTACTAATGGAACATGACAGAAAAATAACATATTACTAAATAATTAAGAGGGTAGAACATTTTATATTTAATTAGACTTCTGTTGACACAGAAGACTCAGTTTGGTGTAATTGTTCCAAATGAATTAAAAACTAAGACTTTTAATGTACTTTTGACAGTTAAATTAGGATCTGAAATGACGGTGTGGTTGAATTAAAGTTTAACACTGGCATTCTTTATTTTTACACTGCTTTGAGATATAATTCACATGCCATACAATTTGTCCATTTAATGTGTACAATTCGGTGATCTTTAATATAGTCAAAGATTTGTGCAAGCATCACCAATTTTAGAACATTTTCATCACCTTAAAAATAAGCGCTGTACCGTTTTGTTGTCATCCCCCTATTACCGCATCAACCCTGCCGTAGCAAACACTAATCTTCCTACCTCTATAAATCTGCCTATTCTGGACATTTCATGTAGACAGAATCATACAATATGTGGTCTTTTGTGACTGACTTCTTTCACTTAGCATGCTGTGTTCAGGGTTCATTAAGCATGTATCCATACTTCATTCCTTTTTATGATTAATATTCCATTGTATGGCTACACCACATTGTGCTTATCCACTCGTCAGTTGGTGGATATTTAGGCTGTTTCCATTTTTTGGCTATTATGATTAATGCTGTCATAAACATTTGTGTACAAGTTTTTGTGTGAATATGTTTTCATTTTGGGAGGATATATACCTTGGAGTGGAATTGCTGGGTCACATGGTAACTATGTTTAACTGAGGAATTATTGCCAGATTGTTTTCCAAAGCAGCTGCGCCATTTTTACATCCCCACCAGCAGTGTATGTGGGTTCCAGTTTCTCCACGTCCTTGCCAATACTTATTTTTCATTTTTTTTTTATAATAGCCATCCTAATGGGTGTCAAGTGGTATCTATTGTGGTTTGGATTTGTATTTCCTGATGACTAATGATGTTGGGCATCTTTTCATGTGCTTATTGGCCATTTGTATATTTCGTTTGGAGAAAGGTTTATTTAGGCCCTTTGCCCATTTTTAAATTGGGTTGTTTGTCTTTTTATTCCTGAGTTGTAAGAGTTCTTTATATATTCTGGATACAACTCTCTTATCAAATATATGCCTTACAAATATTTTTTCCCATTCAATGGGTTGTCTTTTCATTTTGATAGTGTCCTCTGGAAAACAAAGTTTTTAATTTTGATGCTGTCCAACACGAAAAGGAATAACTGTTACTCTAGTGTGGCATTTCATGAACTATTTTGGTTTTTCCCAGCACATTTTAAAATTAACATATAGTAATTAACTTTGGTTTTCATACTTATGTTACCCATGGATATTATTAATATTTAGAAGTTACTATCAGTATCATAACACCTATGTAGGGAGAACATTAGAAAATATTAAAAAAAAAAAGATGCAGGGGGCTGAGACTTTTAAGTGATGTTTTACAGAATCCTCCAAAGCAATGCTAAAAATCCCTCCCATTCCCACACAAGCTTTTTAGGGAATACCAAGTTTAGGGCCTTAAATAATCCTTTGAATCTTAGCAAACTTATATTGTGTTTTGTTTCATTTTAATGCAAAGTGAGCATATGGCCCAGAAACAGGAGTTTGCCTACTTTGAGGTTAAATTAATAATGAAAATATATTTCTTACCAAGACAAGATCTGCCAAGTCCTCCATAACAGCTGAAAGGGAAATACAGTTTTGAAGTTTATCCATTTTCACTTCATCCCTAGTTACAGCTAAAGACTTGCTGTTTCTGCATTTTATTTATAACTCTAATGCCTAGCACAGTGCCTCACACACAAAGATTAATAAATATTTTTGAATTAATTAAGAGCAGAGTGTGTTTATTTCTTTGTTGGGAGGGTCACCTCTAAGGGTCAAGGTAGGCAGGGTCTTTTCATTGACCTCTTTAGACATCATTCCACATGTACGGAATGGCGCATGTTGCTAAGTAGATAGAAATCAGACTATTTTTACCAGATGCCACTTTGATTATTTTCCTCTGTCTAAACAAAACCTGAGTGATTACAGGGCAAATGCTATTCACATAATAACCCTTCATTTATCTAAAATGAAGTAGCATATAGAGATCTGGAACATGGGCTCTGGAGTCCCACCACCTGACTTTGGGTCCTAGATCTGTCACTTACTGGATACACAGAGCTAAGCAAGTTAATCTCTTTGGGGCTCAGCTTTTCACCTATAAAATGGTGATAACAATAGCACCTACATCATCGTGAGGATGAAATGAGGTTCACTTACAAATGACTGAGCATTTGTAAAGGGATTGGAACAGAGCTTGGCACAGAGTAAATGAATGTTAGCTGTAATTATCTAGCATTGTGAAGAAATTAGCAGTTTTGCACAATTGGATTTTACAGAAAAAAGAAGATTAACTCTCAGCAGCAAACCATTCATTTTAAGCATTTTCAAAGATCCTAAAAAACGTATTACATGCTTCCTAACTTACTTAGAGGGTGTACTGAACCTAATTTAGTGCAGATGACTTATCATCATGAACATCAATTACTGTAGTGTATTGTAGATAAAGCTGTAGATACGTATCTTGCTATAGGATGGAAGACAGAGGACAAAATCGGTACTGACCTCTAGAGTTACTCATGAACTTGCTTCCTACAAAGTATCCCAGATGCAGTCCTGTTTTAGAGAGATTTGGATCTACCATATGAAGGTAGAAAGAGAACACTTCAGTGTCTTTCTGCAAGATTAATACTACTTTATACCTCTCACGGCTTTCATTTTTTCTCTTGTATTTGATGAATTCCTACTCATCTTTTAAAACCCAGCTCAAATTTCATTTCCTGAAACACCTTTGTGCTCCTATAGAAATGACCACTCTCTTGTGTGCTGCCTCTTCTGTGTACACACCTTGTGCCAGTCTTACTGCACTTACATGGTAGTGTTGTTAGCTGCGGGTTCCTTCAGGGTGGGAACTGTGCCTCATTTTGTAGTCTTGGTGTTTGGCACACGATAGGTGTTACAGGTTAAATTATGTCCCGCCAGAAGATATGCTGAAGTCCTTATCCCCGGTACTTGTGAATGTAACCTTATTTGGAAATAGGGTCTTTGCAGATATATTCAAGTTAAGATGAATTAGGGGAGGCCCTAATCCTGTATGACTAGTGTCCTCACAAGAGGAAAACGCCAGATGAAGACACAGACACACAGAGAATCAATCGTGATGACAGAGGCGAGGTTGGAGCGATGCAGCTACAAGCCAAGGAATGCCAAGGATGGACGGCCCCCACCAGAAACTAGGAAGGACTGTACGCAGAGCCTCAGAGGGAACGTGGCCCTGCTGACACCCTGATTTTGGACTTTTAGCTTCCCAAACTAGGGAGAGAATACATTTCTATTGTTTTAAGCTACCCAGTTTGTGGTGCTTTGTTATAATAGCCCAAGGAAACTGTATAATACACTGAGCAAGCAATGTTCACTGATCTTATAAAGGGCTGAAAATGCCCAGGCAGAACCGGTGAGACAGCATTGGTAGACAACAGCGCAGTGAAAAAATATACCAGCCCCTGCTTCTGAGGAATGAGCTCTACAGCTGTCTAGCAATGTGGGCTCTCAAAGATGGCAGAATGGATAGAGTATTGTCTTTACCCAACAAACTAGTCACTGTAGGACACCTTTGAAAGCTCTAGGATGACGAAAACTTCCAGTCACCTGATGCTTTATTTTATGGGAGCTTGAACATACGCAAGGACACCCATCTATCCGTCCATCCTGTTTGTACTCTGTGCCAACAGCAGAGCATTTGGTTTGCCAGAACCTGTTGGAGTTGAATGTGTTAAGCTTCACTTCACCAAACTGAGCTAGTTTGATCTCTGGAAAATTTTCAGTAGAGGCTGCTTTCAAAAATTTACTGAAAAAAAAATCTCAGAATTGGTTTGAAAAATGGGTCATCAAATTGGAAGATATTTTCCTTAGCCATATCCATCCAATAGTATTTTACCTATACTTACCAGAAGATTTAGCATAGACAACTATATCTATTCTGAAATTTTGTTTTATAATCAGTACTTGATGAGAGATTATGCTTTTCACTAGAGAAAGTTTGGAAACTATAGGATGCAGGATGGCTTCTCGTTCTCTATTGCATATTCTGCAAGCTATAGTTCTCTGTATATCAGTTTAGTTTGGTCACAAACAGGTATGTCCCCAAAGACCCTGGTACTGGTTGGTTTGCCTTCAGAACTGGCATTGTTGGCATCAGGCCCCTGGGCTACAGGTTTAAGGAGACAAGCTGGGCTTGCCCTTTCCCTCAGTGCCCTGAGACCACACTGCTATTTGGTATGGTTTATATACTTCTAGCTCAAAGCAATGACCTTAAGGCTTTTGAGGTATCAAACTATTTAATACCTTACCTTGTTCCACAGAGGATTAAGTAGCTTATTAGGATATAAAATGCACAGTAAGCACAGTGAAGGACTAGTTTTCTCACTGTGGCTGACTCTCCTTTGAGCACCTACTGCTTCTTATCCATGGCACCACTTCTAATCTTTGCCATGCTACCATCTACTGCCCATTGCCGCTCTCATCTTCCTTTCTCCAAGCTACTTTTTTCTTCTTGCCTCATTTTTCCCCCTTTCCTTAACCCATTTTGTTTTGTTTTAAACTTTCCTACCAGAAGCTTGTATTTTTACAGTCCTTGACAAACAGTGAGTCCCTCTTTCATTCAGGTAGCAAATTCATATCATCAAATGTCATTTTCAAGTCATATTTTAAAAATTGCTCATTGCTTACGGATGAATTTTTTTGCTAATTTTGAAAAATTGACTTTCTTGCTTTTGAAAGCAAGTAAGCAATTTGACAGGCTGACCAATAAATGCAGTGTTATGGTGGAATAAGAATGATGCCCCATCTTTTTTTCATGGTGGTGGTGGGGAGGATTCCCAAATTGCAACTAAAGTTTTAAGAAAAAAAGAAAGGAAAAAAAAGCATGGTAACCTTGTTCTGAAAATTTCCAGATCTACTCATTTATTGTCCTTATTCTTGAAAAGTAATAACAGAAAATATCTGGGGGCTTACTCTGTACCAGACATTGAGCTAGTGCTTTTCATGCATTATCTCCTTTTAATCCTTGCAAGAAACTATGAGGTAGGTAGTAACTGAATAAGGTTGCAATAATTCGAGAAATCATTTTGACTGGGACACTTCTGTCTAGCATATGGAGAAAAGGAGAACGTACTGTATTAAGGTTTTTCGGTTATTTTTAAGGCAGATTGCAAGTTCCTCCATTATTTCACAGCAGCTGGCTATGTCAGGAGTCCCTCCATCTGGGATTGGGTGATGATGAGTGGTAATTCCATACTGCTGGTAGAAGTCCAAAAGGTTTGGGACTCTATATTTTGACAGCTCCCCTCTGGTGCAGAAAACAAATATGTCTTGTATACCATAGCTCTTTAGTTCTTCTGCCAATAGACCAAGATACACACAGACACACACATAGAAAACATTACAAATTTAAATACGGTCAAGAGGGCGAATATGGAGTTAAGTTTCTTAAGCCAAACTAATAACAAATGATAATCTATAAATTTGATGTGCCTATTGATAACATCTGAATCGAAAGGTGATTAGAATTAAACCTGACTTTATAAATCAAAGTGATTTTTAAGGAATGAATTTCAAGATGAGGCAATTGCTGTTCTTGCAAAAAAAAAAAAAAAAAAAATGTGAGACAGAGTCTTGCTCTATCGTCCAGGCTGGAGTGCAGTAGCGTCATTATAGCTTACTGCAGCCTTGAACACCTGACCTCAAGTGATTCTCCTGCCTCGGCCTTTCACAGTGGTAGGATTACACGCATGAGTCACAGTGCCTGGCCGCAAAATTTTTTTTGTGATAAATACTGCTTTAAAATAAATTTAAGTACACTAAATATTTAAAAATAAACTCTTGGGAAGGAATGATAGCACATTTTTTTTTCTTTTTCTCACAAAATCAACCACATTTGCTACTTCATCACTTTGCTGTTTGTTTTACCCTAAGTATTGTATTAATACATAAAATCTCCAGCATGGCCCTGGGGCCAGAGCTCTTGTATTCTCCCTTATATCTGCACTGTACCACACCATTGTGTATTTAATTTTATGGACTAGATCTCTAGAAAATAAAGCACTAACTGTATTAAGCTTACATAACTTAGCTATTTTCACCGTAATGATACGAACCAATAAATTTTACTATAGGCATTCAGTATTACTGGAACATCTTTATGGCAATATTCACTATTGAGCATTTGGTTCAAAATAAGTAATTCTGGCTGATCTCAGCCACCCCCCACCCCTGCCCTCTCCCTGCCCCTAAGTCCAAGGACATTTAGCTATTTAAGTACAAAGTGCTAGTCTCATGAAGCTAGTCCAAATCTGAGATGTACTGTAAGTGTAAAACACATACCTGATCTCAAAGACTAAGCAAAGTATCTCAACAATTAGTTTTATACTTAAAACCTATTGAAATGATAATATTTAGGATATCTTAGGTTAAAGAAAATATATTATTAAAATTAATTTCACCTGTTTTTACTTTAATGTGGTAGATAGAAAATGGTTACATATGTGGCTTCCATTTGTGGCTCTCATTATGTTTCTATTGCGCAGTACTGCTCTAGATCAAACTATTATCATTTTGTACTTGTAAAAGAATTTAAACTGTAGTTAACATACCTAACCAATTTTAAGACAGTAGGTAATTTTCTATTTGCTTCTTGTACACATTTGATAATTTTTATTATACAGTGGTTTCTAAACTTTCCTAGAAAGAACTGAGGAGGTACCAAGGGAACTGCAGCAGGGAGATTCTAGGTCTTCCTCCATCAAACATTTTGGTCTGTTTTATATATTGGATTCTATTTAATATTTCATTGCAGAAAAAAAAAGTTTTTGAGAAAAATTAGAAACCCCTTTAATAGAAGGCACTAAATAAATATAGCATTCCAAAATGTACAAGATTGATCTTGAACCAATGATTTAAATTGCATATAATTTACTTATGGTTTAAATGTCTAAATGGGAATTTCCTACCATGGTGGGTGTGTCTAAAGCAGAAAATCTTTATAAATCTGCAAGGGTCAACTCGTCTATTAGCCTCTTTAAGTCATTTTTGGTAGGTAAGGAATAAATTCTAAAAGGTACATTAGCAAACTGACATTCTAGAATAACCAGGAAAAGATTTTAAGATTTAAAAAATCTGTACTGGTCAGATCAAGCAACACAGACATTTTTAGTTTGTGTATTATAAGGATATTGGTAGGACTAGGAGGCCTGAGCTACTCCAGGCCAACCAGAATAAAATATTTTGAAAATCCACATTTGTTAGTATCATGCAATATATAAATTCCAAATTAGGGTTAATTCTCAGGATTATTAGACTTGAGGCTATAATGGTATGAACATCCTTGGGCACACGATGATCAGTTCCCACTCTGTTTTTCCCACCTACATGCTGGCTCTCTACACTTTCTATCCAGGATGGAAATTTCACTGCTTCCTTGGGGTTCCCAGCTCAGGCTTAACTTCTACTACCACAGTCAAGGCTGTAAAGAATGGTATGTTCAAAGATCTGGGCAGTGCAATATGTCAGTTTTCTATTTACATACTTTTCTCACTCTAACTTCAAATGCAGTTTAATATAACTACAACAATCAGTGAAAAGCAACACCACATGTAGGTAAATGATGAGTCCTTGGTGCTCTTCACAAATACCTTTTCACACATTAGAATAAATCTATAGTTGGAAACTTCACAAAATATTGAACATTTATTGGTATATTGAAAAAAGACTACAGTCCTTTTGACAGAGAGATTTTCAGCATTATTTTTTTTTAAAGCCTATTAGTATGGTTGTGTCATATTATACCTACCTGTATCTTTTTGGATATTTCTTCTAATATCTTTAAATTTACAACCTATAAGTAGTAATAAGGCAAGTAAAAAAGTCAGTTTTGGTTATATATAATAAGTATATTTAAACACTTATATAGCTATTTTAGGAAGTCCTTCCACAAGATCATTTATATGTTTCAATTCCATTCTGAATGTGAATTTCAATTTCTCATGTTTTTAGGAATATAATTACAGGGATTCATCCTAATCAAGGATTCTTTATTCATGTCCTTTCTGTAACATGTACCTGGCTTCCTTGTTAGTAAGTAGTCCTCAGCTTCACTTGTACCCCACTGTTTTATTAAGGTAGGTAAATCAGAACTGTAGAGCTATGAATGCAGATCTGGGAAGCGTTGAAGAGTAGATCTATGTTCCTTTATCTCTAGCTCACCATAAGGGCTTCCAAAAGTGAGTTCTGCGGTGCCAATGGTCTATGCAATTCTCTTATTGCCCAGTGCAGAGAATGATGTGTTAGCTGACAAGAAAACTGCTCTAAATATATTGATAGGAAGCCAATTGTAGTGTTACCTACCTGGAAGAGCACATAAACCGAGAAACTGAGAACAATTCACTCGTGACAGAGGTAGCCTGAAAAGAAGAAAAATTTATCTAGTTCAGTTTTAAAAAGAGTTATAAATGGAAATTCAATCTAACCAACATGGGTGCTTGCCACTGAATCAGAATGTGTTAAAGTTTTATAGTAGTCACAAAACAAAAATTCATAGTTAAGATATCAATGTGTTGGTCACAAAAAGGCCTAAAAAGACTGAAAAATTTAAAACAGGGACTTATTTGCTTTGTTACTATTTAAGTCTTTAAAATGGCAAGTTAATTTATATTTACCTCTAAGATAACGATGCTTAGACGGCGAAGAGGTAGTATACAGTGTACTTAACTTATTTTGTAGTATGTTACCTGAGATGTTCTGTGTTAGTAACCTTAGGAAAATAAGCTGGAAAATGACCATCTGACAGTTTCATTCCCAGCATTTATTCTACATTACTATTTTAAGATGTTTTTGGTAGGACTTTCTTAACAGATATAATTTCATATGATGAAAACCACAGGCTGCCCATTCTTTGTGATAATGGATTTTGGTTAAAATGAAATAATTTCAAGAAACCATATTCCCAGTTTGCAATACTCAAGAGACAGAGGCTCACCTTGTCTGCAAATCAAAAGGTCAATTTAGAGGAAAAACAGAAGGCATAATACAAATACCACCTGACTTTGAAAATTAGATGAGTTTTTGAGTTTAAAAGGGGTTTGAAGGGGAAATGAAAGGTAACGCTATTTGATGGCAGGACAAAAGAACTTTAGGGACAACACCTCTTAATACTCTTTTTCTCTTCTGACAGTAGGAACAGTGCTTTCTTAAGGAGAAACATTATTATATTTGCAGAAATGAGAGAAAGCATTTGATTGCTGGGTGTAGAGAATCTGGCATGACCATAAAGTCACTTGTCAAAATTGGCAAGTTGATTTTATATAGAAACTTTTTTTTTTGTTACTGTATCTATGTGGCTTTTATCTTAAACAAAGTCTGCTGATAGATGCATTACTGTGACAAGTACTTCTAAATATTGCCTAGGATTTGACTTACTGATAAATGATGAAGTATCTCATATTTTGTATACTATTCTTTTGTCATAGAAGAATAAGTAGATTTTGGTACTAAATGGGAGCTCATTTCAATCCTACATCTTCTCCTTACTAACTTGCTTCTACTAAGCTTTTCTCAATATATAAAGAAGGACCCCCCCCCATAAGACCTTATTCTGTATCATTGATGGTAAATGAATTGTGGAGTTAGAAGATCCCTTAAAGCTTAGAATTATACAATCAGCAAAAGAGACTCAATAGTTTCAATATGTGGACTACATTCTACAATACTAAGATTACTATGTAATATCAAATATTTTAGCTCATCATTGATCAGAAATGGTAACATACCATGATAGCTGAATTGGAGTCTGTTCATCTTCAACGGGCTCTTCGTCTGATGAGTCAAACTCACTTGGTTGTATTGAACTAGGCTTCAAAAGAAATGTTATATTAAATAACTATAAAAAATATTTATATGTAACTTTTGTATAGCTAATCCTAGCTTAAATACACACTGAACTCATATTTGCAATTTATTCAGTCATCAATCTGAATATGAGATCAGTCATATCAATGGTAAATGATTGCCGTTTACCATCCTATTAATAATTACAGCACTGCATAGTGGAAAGAGAGTCGGATTGGGAGCCAAGAAACCTGGCTTCTAGTCGTGGCTCTGCCATTCATTGTATAATCTCCAATAAACCACTTCAGTTTATTCTGGATCTCAGGCTTCCTCAACTATAAAGTGAGGAGATTTATTCATTGACAAAAATTTCTTGGACACCTTCACTTGCCAAGCTCTGGAGATGCAAAAGATCCATAAGCCAAGCAGCTTGCCTACTTAAGGTGTTAAGTGCTAAAACAGAAGCAGGAACTACACACTGTGGGGCAAAGAAGAGAGTGACTGACCACTTAGGGAGCTGGAGAAGGCTTCACAGAGGAGATGCTTTAGCTGGGTTTTGAAGGAAGAGCAGGAGGTTTTTAGGCAGACAGGGAAGAAGTTAAAGCAATTAAGGCAAAAGAAGAAAGGGCTTGTGTATTCAGGAACTGTGTTATCAAAGTAGAGATGTAGCAGAGGAGACGAAGCTAGAGAAGAAGTTTTAGCTTCATCTAAATTTTGCCCCATTTCTCAAAAAACCACCCCAATATAGCCTGGTAGTTTGGTGGGGGGAATATAGGTGAACTAACCTTCCTCTCAACTTTTGGAATCACTGGACTAGAGAGATTGAGATGGACTTTGTATGCTGATCTAAGAAGTTGGAACTCAATCACATAGACAATATTTCTACCTGGAAGACTTCTGTACTCTGCTGGAATTTCAAAGGACCAATTAAAAAACACACCCTTTTCCCACTCCCTAGTTGGAACCTCCTGAGAGGTAAGACATTGGCAAGGCAAATGAAGATCAAAATGTTACTTTTATTATTGAGTGTCAAATGGAGGATATAGCTTAAAGCTGTGGCCAAGTGGGCTTGCCAATTCTACACCCCAGAATTAGACAGACGTGGTACCCAGTCACAGGCAGAAGCAGACAATCCAGGTCTCCTGAGTGATTTTTGACAGACAGTAGACCAGAAAGCACCTTCTGCAGGCAGGCAGGTAGATCTCAAGAGAGAAAGGAAGAAAAGGTTGAGCTACTTGTGTTCAGTTCCTTCCAAACTCCAGGATCAGATAACTCACTCTTGCCCTTTTGGGGACAGGTGGAGAGAGAGGCCAGGAGTGAAGGACAGCTGAAAGTCCCTCCACATGGAAACATGGGGATTAGCAAGTGTAACCACCTAATGCCCTTTCTAACTCTGAAGCTATATTCTATAATGGTCTTGTTACTAGAAGATCACACGACAGAACCAATTTAGGCTATGGATTTGAGTTGCTTTGGATCTATGGGAAGTATTATAATCAACTGAACCCCAAAGAAGGAGCTTCAATAGGTTGTCAGCCTGGTGGTAGGTAATGAGGTGGGGCTTCAGCTCCTTGCCTGCGTCTGTTTTTTTCTTTCTTTTCTTTAAAGCAGCTTTGATGATTCAAGACTTTAAATCTGTGTGGGCCATTCACTCAGCCTCTGCCAGCCAGGTTTATAAATCCTAACAGAGCTGGGCGTTTCCACTGCCCCAGGCCCAGTGAGTGCCTCTGAGCCTCAGGGAAAGGGACGCAATGCCAGGTGGCCCTGGGGGATGATGACAGTCGTGATGTCGCCCACAAGCCGGGACGTGGCACTCATACTCATGGTTTCCCCAGTGGGCGCAGGGCAGCCCCCGGACACCCTTCAGGGTTGGCGTATCACCCCGACCGAAACGCTGAAACTTAAGCTGTCTGTGCCTCAGTTTCCTCTGTACAGCGGGGCTTGGCCGTGTTTGGCAGGGCTGTTGAGAGGCTTATGAGCCCTGCAGGCGGCAGCCCCCCAGCAGGCGCACCGCGAACGTCGGTCTTCCCCTCGTCCACCACCTGGTTCCGCGGGGTCTCGCTCTGTAGCAGCTGTCTCTCTTGCCGGTGCGGGGAGGCGCCACCGCCCCGACCCATCACAGGACGGTTACTGCACGAGTCCTGCCGCGCGATCCAGCCCAGGCTGCCCGCTGGCCCAAGATCTGGCCTCCGGGACCGCTCCTGTCCCTGAGGCTTCGTTCCTCCAAGCCCCCGCCGGCCCGACTCACCGGCTTCATCGCTGGCCGCCCCACGTCGTGACCAGTGCCGCCTTGCTCCGCAGCACTGGCGTCTCAGCCGCTGCCCCAGCCTCGCACACCCCTCCCCTCTGCTCATTGGTACGTCCTTCCGTGAGGTGGGGCGCGGCGTCATCTAGGAACCAATCAGATCCTCTCCGTGTTTCTTACTCCGCCTCCGGGTGCCCGGCTAGGTCTCTAACTGCTCATTGGTTCCTAGAAGGCCTTTGAAAAACGCGCGGGAGGAGGGCCTCTTGGAGCATTGATTGGCTGGGAGGGCGCCCCCCTCCCGCCAGTTGGGAGCGTGGAGGAGGCGGGAGCGCGGAAAGAGGGCGGGACCCGTGCGGAGCCAAAGCGCTTTGGGACGCTGGAAAGCTGTGCTTTCGGATGTCACAGTGGTAATAGAATAGAGTTTTTGTTTGCTTTCTTAAAGTTTTTTATTTCTTAAGGGCGTAGAGGAAGCACTGTACTGGAATGTCATATGAAAAACAAACACAGACTTGGTAATTATATCTAGTCATGCAAATACTGTGGAAAAGACTAAAAATCCACGTATTTTGTATGCTTGACATTTTATGTTCTTTACCATTCCAGGATCTTGACAAGTTAGGGTGTAGATCAATCTTCCTGTTCACCAAATATGAATGAAATAATATCGTGTGAAAGGGAGATAAAAAGATGCCAGATCAGTCTCCAGTGCCAATGTTTCTACACACTTAGCTATAAACTTTTTTTTTTTTTTTTGAGACAGAGTCTCGCTCTGTTACTTGGGCTAGAGTGCTGTGGCGTCAGCCCAGCTCACAGCAACCTCAAACTCCTGGGCTCAAGCGATCCTCCTGCCTCAGCCTCCTGAGTAGCTGGGACTACAGGCATGTGCCACCATGACCAGCTAATATTTTCTACATATATTTTTAGTTGTCCAGCTAATTTTTTTCTATTTTTAGTAGAGACGGAGTCTCGCTCTTGCTCAGACTGGTCTCGAACTCCTGAGCTCAAGCAATTCTCTCTCGCCTTGGCCTCCCAGAGTGCTAGGATTACAGGAGTCAGCCACCACGCCCGGCCAGCTATAAACTTTTAAAAATGTGTTTGATGATTCTCTCCCTTATTCTCCGGTTCCTATTTAGCTGGCTATGGGAAAGGAAGCCACCTGGAGCAATACCACTTGCAGATCTGAGAAACATATGCAGAAGTTTCAGTTTCCTGATGCGTGTTGTGAAAGCCAGTGGGTACAGAGCTATTAGAAGGAATTTCTTAGCAAAAAGGTAAGACTGTAAGTTTGACTTAGAATCTGCATTAGTCGGGTTTCTCCAGAGAAACAGAATGAATAGGATGTGTATATATACATACAGAAAGAGGTTTATGTTAAGGAATTGGCTCCTGTGATTGTGGAAGGTTGGCCAGTCCAAAATCTGACTGGGGAGGCCAGTGGGCTAGAGGCTCAGGGAAGAGCTGTACTTTGAATCCAAAGACAGTCTGTTGTAGAACCAGGAAGAGCCCAAGTTGCAGATAAAGTCTAGAGGTTGTCAGCTGGCTGCATTCTCCCTTGCTCAGGAAAGGGTCAGCCTTTTGTTCTGTTCAGGCTGTCAGCTGATTGGATGAGGTCCACACGTATTATTGCAGGGCAATCTGCTTTACTCAAAGTCCACCAATTTAAATGTAAATCTTATCTGAAAACACTTTCACAGAAACATCCAGAATATTTGTTCAAATAACTGGGCACCATGGCCCAGCCAAGTTGATGTACAAATTTATCGTAGAGACCCTTTGGGATTTTCTACAGGTAGGAAATCCTTTTAGATTTGTGCTGTCCAATATGATGACCATGATATTTGTAGATTATTTCCAAAGTCAAAGGCTAAACTAGAAAAAAAATTCTCTTTATAAACTCAAGAGGCACTTAGGAAATACCTATACTCTTTTAATATAAGTCTTCTTCCTCAGATGAAGTCTGCAGGAGGGCTAAGGAACTGGTCACCACCCACTACATATTTATAGCTATTGTTTTGGTGTGTTAGTTTGCATTTCATATTAGTGGCTACGGTACTGTGTACAAAGGGATCTAGGTGAGTATACATCTAGACCCAGAGTCCTGCCTTTGGTCAAAGCATCAAGGATTTAAGGTGCAGCTACTTCTTTTTGTATGGCTAAGATTGTAGACTCTTTAAGCACAGTGGCTATGCACAATTTAAAATACATATATTTGAAAGTAAACCAAGCTAACCCTGGGTGAGATTGTGAAATAGATAAAGGCTGCCTATTGGTGTTTTGGGCTTCATACCTTGTCTTTGACCTCTCCCTTCTCAAAAGTTAAAGTCAGGTTTTTTGGAGGAAAAGTGAGTGCTGGAAGCATCTGCCATGCTTGCTTTGTCCCAGGCCCCTGAGGGACGAGCAGTCCAGAAAGCGGGTAGGCTGTGGAGCGCGTGGGATGGCCAAGCACACTGATGTGTGTGTGTGTGTGTGTGCTTACAAACACAGTGACCTGAGTGGAGACTGAGAGGAGGATAGAGCTCCAGGATAGGAAGCACCTCCAGCCAGGTTGTCCCTTAGGAAAAGGGGGCCTGGCCCAGGAAAGTTGAACAAAAAAATAAAAAGATGACAAAAACAACAATCAACATCTAGCATTCAGTAGAATAAGCTCGTTTAACCATAGGTGTCTTTTGTGTCATTTCCGGAAGGTGAACCGTTTAAGCACAGGCTTATTTCTGTCCTAGCCTCAAGATCTGGAGCTTGGGTTTTATAATCAGCTGACCCTGCCCTTCTACTCCCCTCTGTTCATTGCAGCCACCATGTGACCCTGGGTGTTGGGGACTCCGGCTGTGTCCCGTCACCTCTGGTCAGCCCTGTCTCTGGCTAGCTTTCTCTCTCCCCCTCAGCTCCATCCCAACTCTGACCTCTGTGGAACGGTCATGTTTGCTCTGTCTTCCTGGTCTAGTCATTCACTGCCTCATGGTTTTGAGTTTCTGCTCTTTCAACTTTTACATCCCCCAAGCCTGGAGTTGTCATTCTTTGTGTTTGAGAACAGCCGGATATATTAATGCTTCCCTACATACTTCTGGGATTGGGATGGGGGCAAGGAATGGGAAGGAGGAAAACTGGTGAGTGGGACAAAAGTGTAAAGCACCAGAAACATAGGCTAGTGGGGCAGCAAATGCAATATATTCATCTTTTAGTTACATGTTTAGAAGATTAAATTATAAAAGACTGATCTATGCACATTATTTATGGATACTAATACTAAAAGTATAGCAAAGGGGAAGAAAAAATTTTTAAAGTTTTATTTTTAATTGACAAATAATAATTGCATATATTTATGGGGTGTGATGCGATGTTTCGATACAGGTATACATTGTAGAATGATGAAATCAGGGTAATTAGCATAACTGTCACCTCATCTATTTATCATTTCTTTATTTTGGGGGGCAGTGCAGGGGTTCTTAGAGGAGGGATTGTTGGTTTTAGGGGAGAGCATGGAGAAGTCTTTTTAGAGTCTACAGGAGGGACTGACAGGTTGAGAATGGGAGAGGGAAGGATCCTCCAAAAGGGGTTGGTCTCAGGGATGGAGATTTTAAAAATTTTAGAGCTGAATTCCAGAATTTGGGGGCTGAGGCTTGGGTTTGAAAGAACCAGGGCTAAAATTTGAAATGATGGGAACAGGGATTGGGGCTGACTCACAGGATTTGAGGGTTCACAGGGTAGGGGGGGGTCCTTAAATTTGGAACCAGATTTGTTATATGGGGCTGGGGCAGGCTGGGGCGTGTTGGGAGGCTTGGGGGCGGGGGTGGAATTTAGTAGGAGTTAACTCATCCTCCAGGGCTAGATTTAGAAACTCATGGGTCAATTTTGGGATATGAAGGCTCAGACCTGGAGTGAGGGACCTAAAGGGAGAGACTTAGGGGCCCAGGGCTAAAGATTTGGGGAACTTAAGCTCTTGTTCCCCCTCTCATCCCAGGCCCAAGTTTGGAAACTTTGAGCTGACCTTTGAGTCAACGGTTAAGAGGTCAAAAAAGAAAACCTGGGAGGGAAAATGGCCTATTTGTGGAGAAGGTCCTGGAATCACAGAGCAACCGGAAAAGTCTGTGAGTTGGAGAAGACTCAGGATTGGAGGCTGGAGGGAGCCTCGATCACTGCTGGAAAGGAGGGACAGGAATCAGGAAGTAAAACACACGTTTCTCTCCCACAAAACACTTATGCCCTTTGATTGGTAGGTAGCCTTTTACCATAAAAACCAGGTATGCCACTCAATATCTGTCTTTATCTCTGTAGGTTTTATTTGGCTAATATAAAACTGTTAATATACACTTATGCTTCTTTGTTTTTTGCTTATCTGTTCCAAACTTAAGAAATTAAAGGATATTGTCTTATGTGTCCCTGTGCTAAGTCTAGAGCTGTTTTATTAAAGACTAGTGGGAAAGAAAGCTTGAAGGGACTGAATGGTGTTTGCAAAATAAACAGCTAGGTTGAAAAGAGAGTGGAAAGTTAAAGAGGGCTGAAAAGAAGGAAGAACAAATGAGGTGGGAGGGTCCTCTGGGAACTGAAGACCAGGACAGATGCCTGCAGCGTTGGGGTCAGGAGAGGCCTCTCAGTCCTTATTTTCAGGGAGGACTTAAAGGACCAAGAGACAATTGCTGCCTCCTTTGCTGGTCAGAAGGTCATAAAAAACTCATCCTAAACCAAAGATGGGAATGTGTAAAATTCTAAAAGAATATGAACTTCTTGGCTAGCTGATGGAATAAGAATCTGCATTGGACACAGAATGGGGTTCAGTGGTTGGGCAGAGGTATTTAGAACTAAGTGGTCTTTAAGTAATAATAATTAGTAATAGCTGCCATTTTTTAAGAGCTTATAATGTATCAGGCACTGTTTTAAGATCTTTACCTGCATCTTTTCCTTTAATTCACTTAGTAACCCAAAGAGATGGCTCACAAAGATGAAGTAACTTGTCCAAGGTTAACTGGCCCAGTCAGTAAGAAGCAGAGCTGGGAGTTGACCCAGGCAGGTTGACTCTAGAGGCTGATGCCCTTAAGCACTATGCTGTACAGCATCCCTAGGAAAATTTGGGTCTGTCTCTTTTCTATCTGTGCTCAATGGAGTGTCCCCAGAACTTTGTCACAGATGATTATCAAACTATAATAGTAGAATGTACACTTGTTAGATGACATAAGTGATCTGAAAAAGTTAAAGATAAAATGGATCTCATGGCAGAGCTATGCAAAAATCTAATTGGGGAAATTAGGTTATAATAACAGAATGTGAAAGATATTTCTAAACTGGTAAGTGTATTAGTAAATCCGTATCAAGAATATCCCAACAGGCTGGGTGAGGTGACTAGCGTCTGTAATCCCAGCTACTTGGGAGGATGAGGTGGGAGGATTGCTTGAGGCCAGGAGTTCAATTCCAGCCTGGGCAACATAGTGAGACCCCCCACCCCAAAAACATTTTTAAAAAATTGGCTGCCAGGCATGGTGGCAAGGATCTATAGTCCTAGCTA
The DNA here is from genome assembly GCA_004363605.1 of Indri indri. NCBI lineage: Eukaryota > Metazoa > Chordata > Mammalia > Primates > Indriidae > Indri > Indri indri. The sequence continues at coordinate 61,484 of RJWJ010001207.1, read as the reverse complement.
CTTGGGAAGCTGAGTCCAGGATTGTGCCACTGCACTCCAGCCTGGGTGACAGAGCAAGACCTCATCTCTAAATTAAAAAAAAAAAAAGAATATCCCAACAAAATGGTGGCTGGCCTAAAGTCCAGAAAAAGGAGCACTCTAAAAAAGAAATGGCTGTGTTTTTTCCTGACCTGCCCTAGGAGGAGTATGGCAGAGACTGGTTTTTCACCTAACCAATCTCCTCTTCTTCTTGGGCACACAGCTATACTACATTTCCCAGTCTCCCTTGGAGTTTGGTGTCCATGTTACTGAATTCTCTCTAATGGGCAGGGGGTGATATGAGCCACTTCTAGGTCTGGTTTATAGAGAATCTTGCACAGATATGCCTCCATGCTTTTAGCATGAGCTTGATTGCAGAGAAGCAAGTGCTTTTGGAAGCCAAGAAGAAAACACATTGCAAATTAATTTTAAAATGCCCTTGATTGTAGGCTATAACCCAATTTCTGAAATTTTAAATGCTGTGAATCTTAATCACATATGTTAATGGGGATAGTTAGATCACTGGAGAGGTACATGTCCATCGTCAGTGGTATATTGGCATTCAGTTTATATCTTGAGCTCTTGTTGGTTTGGTTAGAATGCCTCAGTCCTAAAGAGTTTGATCAGTACTGGGCACAGGGCCACTAGAATGTTAGCTTAGTTTTGTCTGCTTTGTTCTCTGCTGTTTGCCCAGCACCTGGAAAACCTCTTGCACATGAACAAACATTGATTGGATGAATGAACACAAAGTTGGAAACTGGCTGTGGCTCCACGAGACCTTGCCTGACAAGACAGCCAGTTCCCCTCAGGCTTAGCCATGGGAAAGCTTTCAAGTGGTGGCAAGAAACTCAGTGAACCCGACATTGTATGTTAGTGGTTGATAGTATTGTTGGGGGCTATGATATTTTTGTAAGAAACTGGAAGAAAAACTATATAATCAAGGACCAAGTTCTGTTGTATAGGTAAGTGACAGTTGTTGAAAAAAGATCAGAGAAAAGAGAAATCAAAATAGAACAGAAAAATCTGGGACAGCTTTGTGGCATAATAATTTATTAACCACTTTCAGTGTGTCAAGGACTGTTCTAATTTCTTTACATGTTTGCGCAAATTGTGCTAGACGGCATTAATGGCCCCAGTCGTCGTCCCCCTTTGGAGCCAGGCCCTTTGCCACAAGACTTTGTTGTTCTTCCCATGAATAAGGTCAAGCATATTTTCCAGCTCCTTCACTTTGGATTTGGCCATGTGACTCGCTTTGGTCAACGGAATATGAGTGGGTAATGTGTTGGGGTGTCCCTAAGACCACTCCCAGGTTCAACGCTTCTCTGGTAGGACTCACAAGACTCAGCATATAGTCATACTCAGGGCTATGATTCATTACAGAGAAAGGATTCCAAGCAAAAGCAACAAAGAGAAAGAGGTACGGGACAAGGTCTAGATGGAATCAGATTCAAGCTTCCAAGAGTCCTCTCCCTGCGGAGTTGCACAGGACATGCTTAACTTTCCTAGCAGTGAACTGTGACAACATGTGACAAATGTCACAGGGAATAGTACAGAAAAATTATTATCAGTAGGACCCCAAGCATTAGGGTAGAAGCCACTTGCAGTTATCCCCCAGGGCTCCTGTCCTTAGCCAGTTAAAACAAGTCCCATGAACCATAAAGGTCCATCTTAGAAGCCAGGTGGTTTTTTTCTTAAGTTTCTGTATGAACCTTTTGTTCCTGGCCTGAGGTGTCAATTTAGGGACAGCACAACTCTGGCCAGTAAGCTGAAGCTTTCCAGGGCTGGCAGTGCCATGACAGTCAGGGCATGTCCCTGAGAAGTACTGTTCCAGCTGGAGCACGTGGCACCCCTGGAAACTCAGAATTCACAATTGTTAGGACATCCCCAGCAGACATGCCTGGGCCAGGCAGTGAGGGTTGACACCATCCCAGTGGGGCCTCCCACCGAGGGTTCTTATTCTGGTCCAAATAATTTCATTCAGGCCTCGGTTATAGAGAGACTTTTGGAGACAGTTCCAAACAGCTCTGCTCATCAGTGACATCATTCCATTGGCCTCACAAGTGTGGGCGACATTTGTAGGTGTTCTGCGTGGACAGCCAGGGGCTGAGGCTGTGCAGCTGTCATCGCTGTCCCCACGTGGCCTTGGCTCAAAAGCCAGTTTGAACCGAAAGTGCCCACAGCAGCTTGGAAAGGCAGCGTGGAAGCTTTCCCTCATGAAGAGGGGAAAGATTCTGGAAACAGTTCTAAAAGCAGAGAGCATTAACATCCTCCCTCCCCCTGCCTCTCTGTGTATCTTCCCAGGCGCCTGGGTTTTGTTTTGTCATCCTTGTTACAAAATCAGTATTTATTAATAGTTATAATTACATTTTTTCCCACTTTTTTTTCCTCATCAGACCTTTTGTTATGTGCAAAGGGACAAAAGAATTTTCACAGAATGACATTTTTATACCACTTAACCGGAAAGTCACATCATGTTCAGAAATCAGGACAGAATCCTGAATTTTCAAAGTTTCAAAATGAGTTTACACAACCTCCCATTTTTTCTGTCCTGATCGTTTATCTAGTGAGCAGCCTAGAAAGATCAATCTCTTTCTGGGAACAGCTGCATTTAATAGTCAAACTGCCTCACCAGGAGAAAGGCGAGGCAAGTAGAGTCAGGCTATCGATCCATTGTAGCAAACTGCAACTAATCCAGAAAGTCAGCAGCACTAAGTCGCGGAGAGGATGGCGAGTCTGACCTGTGAGGAGTGGTGGAGTGGTCACAGTTGCTGGGATGTGGCCTCCCCAGCATGCAGCTTTTGGCAGCAATCACAAGCTGGGAATGCAGTCGGCCCATCTGTCAGAAATGTAGAGTTGAGCAGCTCCATTGCAGATGGTCCCATCAGAAAGTAAAGCCTGTTCCAGGAGCATCTATATGTGACCCATGAGGTCTAGCCAGCATCCATGATATTTTCATAGTTTATGTCCCCACAGAGGAGTGTCCCCAGACCGCAATGGTCCCCAAGTTGAAGTCCTATTCATTGAACCCATGCCTGCCTTTAGTTCAGCGCAGCTTGTCCTGAAGCTGCAACAGCTTGTTAACAGACAATATCAGTTTTTAGCTTAAAGTCCAAGGAATCAGGATCTGTGAATTCAAGATTTCCCAAAAAGCAGAAGCTTTTTTTTTTTTTGGCAGCAGCAAAGGTGAGGCACTGGAGGGCCAGACAGCGGTGTTCCAAGTCCAAGTGACAAGCACGGCTTTCCTAAGTCCTGTTTATCATGTCGGTCCAAACTGACCCTCTCAAAAATATGCACATCAGGTGAGAAATTCATCAGACTCTCTACAGGTCAGACACCTGATTTTAGGAGTGTTCCTTAGCAAACTAAAAACTGTCCTTTAAAATTCTAAAAGTATATCTCTATCCGCAGATTACTTCTCTTTTTATGTCATCTCCCTTTTTCCTGATGCTCCAATGGCAAAAGCCAAAGTAAAAATTGTCAGTTGTGGAGACTGTTTCTGTTTTCAATATAGGAATATCTTGAAGCTATTGAGGATCATTTCCAGGCTAATGCAATAAAGTGAATATCACAAATTTTTGGGTTTCCCAGTGCATATAAAATTAGGTTTACACTATACTGTACTCTAAGTGTGCTGTAGCATTATGTCTTGAAAAATGTACATATCTTAATTTAACAATACATTATTGCTAAAAAATGCTAATAATCCTTTGAGCTTTCAGCAAGTTGTAATCTTTTGGAGGGTGTTGCCTCAATGTTGATGGCTGCTGACTGATCAGGGTGGTGGCTGTGAAGGTTGGGGTGGCTGTGGCAATATTCGAACATAAGACAACAGTGAAGTTTGCTGTGTTGACTGACTCTTTCTTTCATGAAAGATTTCTCTGGAGCATGTGACGCTGTTTGAGAGGTATTTACCTACAGTAGAACTTCTTTCAGAATTGGAGTCAATCCTGTCAAACCCTGCTGCTGTTTTGTCAATTAACTTTATGTAATATTCTAAATCCTTTGTTGTCATTTCAACAATGTTCACAGCATCTTCACCAGGAGTAGATTCCATATCAAGGAACCACTTTCTTTGCTCATCCATAATAAGTGACTCCTCATCCATTCAAGTTTTATCACGAGATTGCAACAATTCAGTCACATTTTCAGACTTCACCTCTAATTCTAGTTCTCCTTCTATTTCTGCCACGTCTGCAGTTACTTCCTCCACTGAAGTCTTGACTCCTCAAAATCATCCACAAGGGTTGAAATCAACTTCTTTCAAACTCCTCTTAAGGCTGACATTTTGAACTCCTCTCATGAATCACAAATGTTCTGAATAACACCTAGAATGGTGAATCCTTTCCAGAAGGTTTTCAATTGACTTTGCCCAGATCCATCAGAGGAATCACTATCTATGGCAGCTATAGGCCTATGAAATGTGTTTCTTTTTTTTTTTTTTGAGACAGAGTCTTGCTCTGTCACTTGGGGTAGAGTGCCGTGGTGTCAGCTTAGCTCACAGCAACTTCAAACTCTTGGGCTCAAGCGATCCTCCTGCCTCAGCCTCCCACGTAGCTGGGACTACAGGCATGTGCCACCATGCCTGACTAATTTTTTTAGTTTTAGTAGAGATGGGGTCTTACTCTTGCTTAGGCTGGTCTCAAACTCCTGACCTCAAGTGATCCTCCTGCCTTGGCCCACCAGAGTGCTAGGATTACAGGCATGAACCACCATGCCAGGCCTGAAATGTGTTTCTTAAATAATGAGACTTGCAAGTCAAAATTACTCCTTGATCCATGAGCTGCAGAATGGATGCTGTGTTAGCAGGCATGAGAACAACATTCATCCCCTTGTACCTTGCCATCAGAGCTCTTGGGTGACCAGTGCTTTGTGAATGAAAAGTAATATTTTGAAAGGAATATTTTTTTTTTTTCCTGGGCATTAGGTCTCAACCATGGGCTTAAGATATTTAGTAAACCATGCTGTAAACAGATGTACTACCATCCAGACTTTGTTGTTCTAATTTATAGAGCACAGGCAGAGTCCATTTAGTGTAATTCTTAAGGGCCCTAGGATTTTTAGAATGATTAATGAGCATTGGCTTCAACTAAAAGTCATGAGCTGCATTAGCCCTGACAAGAGAGTCAGCCTGTTCTTTGAAGTTTTGAGGCCAAGCCTTGACTTTTCTTCTCTAGCTGTGAAAGGCCTAGGTGGCATCTTCCAATAGAAGAAGGCTATTTAATTTGCACTGAAAATCTATTGTTTATTGTAGTCACCTCCATCAATGCTCTTAGTTAGATCTTCTGGACAACCTGCTGCAGCGTCTCCATCAGCACTTGCTGCTTCACCTTGAACTTTGTGTTATGGAGACGGCTTCTTTCCTTAAACCTCATCAGCCAACCTCTGCTAGCTTCAAAGTTTTCTTCTGTAGCTTCTTCACCTCTCTCAACCTGCACAGAACCGAAGAGAGTTACAGCCTTGTTCTGGATTAAGTTTGGGCTTAAGGGAATGTTGTGGCTGGTTTGATCTTCTATCCAGAGCACTCAAACTTTCTCCATATCAGCAAGAAAGCTGTTTTGCTTTCTTATCATTTGTCTGTTCACCGGAGTAGCATTTTTAATTTCCTTCAAGAACCTTTCCTTTGCATTCACAAGTTGGCTAACTGTTTGGGGCAAGAGGCCGAGCTGCCAGCCTATCTTGGCTTTCAACTTGCCTTCCTCATTAAGCGTAATCATTTCTACCTTTTGATTTAAAGTGGGAGATGGGTGACTATTCCTTTCACTTGAACACTTAGAGGCCACTGTATGGTTATTAATTGGCCTAATTTCAATATTGTTATGTCTCAAGGAAAAGGGAGGTCTAAGGAAAGGGAGAGAGATCAGGGAATGGCCAGCGAGTAGAGCAGTCAGAACACACAGAACATTTATCAATTAAGTTTGCTGTCTTATATGGACATGGTTTATGGTGCCCCAGAACAATTACAATAGTGATATCAAAGATCACTGATCCCAGATCATTATAGCAGATATAATAACAAAAAAGTTTGAAATATTGCAAGAATCACCAGAATGTGACATAGAGACATGAAGTGAGCACAAGCTATTGGAAAAATGGTACCTTCAGACTTGCTTGATGCAGGGTTGTCATAAACCTTCAGTTTGTAAACAAACAAGCAAACGAAACCGAAAAAACCAATATCTGCAAAGCTCAATAAAACGAGATATGCCTGCACTCAAAGAGTTCACATACTAATCCACCCATTGGTGGCAAAAAGCAAGAACATTGTGTGTCATTAGCACTTTTTCTTTGCATGGCAGGAAGGACGTGGTGGAGAGCTGGAGTAAATGCGGGGGTGTTTCGACTTCTGTTTGTCCCTCCACAGGCAGGGCCTTTCCTAGGTTTTCTCTTTAACTACCCAGTGACAAATACAATTCACCTCTGTGATGTAGTTTTTTGGGTCTAGTCCAGGGGTTGCAAACTATGGCCCATGGGCCTAAATTTCACAGGCAAGTTTTTGTAACGTTTCATTGGAATACGGTCACACTCATCTGTTTAGGTGTTATCCATGGCAGCTTTCCCACTACAATGGTAGAGATGAGTGGTTGCAACAGAGACCCTATGGCCTACAAGCCTAAAATATTTACCCTCTGGCTTTTTACAGAAAACTTTGCCCACACCTAGTCTAGTCTATGAGAGAAATGTGTATTTTGTCTAATAACCTGATCTTTAAGTCTACTTCTTGCAAAGCAACAATTCTGGCCTTATTATGCTAAAGCATTCTCCTCTGCTTGGCCTGGTCCCTTCATTATGGAGGGTCCCACATAAATTTACAAGGCCTCTGGCTGAGCCACTTGGATAAAAGGCATCATGGTCACCTGGTTTCTCTCTAATCCCCAAGATTTTCCCCTGAGAGGAAAAGTGGGGGCTTAAGTTCAGCCTGCCACACCTGTAGTCTCTGGTTAATTTTTTGGTGTGCAACTCATGGCTGTTAGCAGAAATGTATTAATATGTGTTCAAAACAATGTAGAAGATTTTTCAAACTACCAGAGGGGAAAGTGTTAACGCCTATTCATAGACAGACAAGGATTTTGAGAAGTGCTCAAAGAGAAATTAAACATGAATTACCATCAGTTGTTGCACTTGGATGTATGTTTTCCAACTAGATCCATATTTTAAAAATATTTAAATATTAATACCAATGAATTTGACATGTATTAGGGAGAGAACATTGGAATCGTAGAGTTGAATGCAATTTGCAGAGAACATATTTCCTTATTCTTGACATGCCAAGTTTAAGAGTTTTTCTTGTGATGATCAGCAGATACAGTACATGATGTCTGCAGTAGACATATATTATTTCTGCACTGCTTCTTCATTTGGTGAATTGCCTCTCTCTTATTTCATGCGTTCATGTTTGGCACGTGGCTAGGACAGATCCATAACTGTACCCTATTTCTCCGGTCATGATTATGGATCCAGGAAAGGAATGTGACCCAAACTGCAGCGCCCTTCCTTTCCTTGTGTGCTTTGGTTGCTGGTGCTCTCACTTTCTTCTTTACCTTCCTGAGGAATCTGCTTTACCCGAGAATGATGCCGAGTTCTAATTTGCACTGGATAATTGGAAAAGATTATAAAATTTATTTAAACTGCCACTTAAACTTTAAAATTTTTTCATATTTTATAACTGGAATAGATTGTATTTTCCATAACAATGTTGCTCATCCCACATGCTCTTCTGTAATGTGGCTTGCTACTGCCCATCAAAAGGTGGAGTCTAATGCTCTTTTCTTGAATATGGGCTAGTCCCAGTGCCTAGCTTGACTAGCAGAATGTGGCAGAAGGAACAAAAAATAAGCTTGATAAATTTTCATACCCAGCACACAGATCAAGAAGCCTCAGCTGGGTCTCAAACCACTAGCCCCTGCCCAAGGTGACCTCTATTTTTACTTAATTTTGCTTGTTAGTGAATTTGATATAAAAGGAATCTTTTGTGTCTGGCTTCTTCCGCTCGACTTTATGTTTGTGAGATTCAATCATGTTGTGTGTGGCTGTACTGGTCTGTTCTCATGGCAGTGTTCCATTGTATGAATACACCATGATTTATTCATCCAATCTACTGTTGTGTAGCTTCCAGTTTGGGGCTATTATGAATAGTGCTGCTATGAACATTCTTGTCTATGTCTTTTGGTAAACCTATTGTATACATTGCTTTTGTATATATAACAGGGATGAAAATGCATATGTTTCTCCCTGGTTGATACTGCCAAACAGTTTTCCAAAGAGGTTATACAAATTCAAATTCCTGCTGGCACCGTGTTAGAATTTTAGCTCATCGTTGCCTGTGTGTGGTGCCTGTGTTTTCATCTCAGCCATTCAGTAAGTTAGTCATTTTATTTCAAAGCAGCATTTAATTTCAAATTGTTGAAAGACTAATAATCAGTTGAATATCAGAATCAGTAGATGCCATTCTTTAAGAGGTAGCAAAAGTCCATAATTTTGAGGACTATTTAAAGAAAATGTTTCCATGTTAAATATTAATTACCATGTGTAAATATTTTTCTACATTATTTTATAATGCACATATCATTGCAACATGCATATTTTGGAGATACAGGCTTGCTTTAGACCATAAAACTACTGATATGAACTGAGTGGCTCCAAATTAAGAGAGTTCTCAAATTTTGACGTAACGTCAGTTAGCACCTTATGCTGTGATAGCAGAAATAACTACTTAAGTTTCCCAGGCCTCACCAGTTTGGAGATAAAGTCACAAGAACCATTGTTTATAAGATAATATTTCTTTGGTTTTTCCTCTATCCACTATGTGAAACTGTAGCCCTCCTCTCCTCCTCCTAGTAGTTCAGTGAGTCCTCAAGGATGGCCTCCTATGTACTCTGAGATACAAGAGCAAGACACCCACTGTCTTCCAACTCTCCTGTGCTTGCTTGCTGGGCTCATGTCTTAGGTCACTGCACAAGCCTGCCCACTGATGTCCCACTGGACTGCAGCACCAACTGCACCTTTTCTGTCTTGTTCAAATGGCCGGCACAGGATTGTGCTAACTCTTGCATCTTCAAGGTCCCACTGGAGTTTTAATGTAACAGCTCTTTTTAGTTTCACCTGCTATTTAAACCCAAGGAACCTAGGCCAGAGGACGTTTGGCATAGCCAACACTGGGAGGTACAAAGAATCTTCCCTCCCCTCTGGGCTTGTCTTGATGTCACTGAACTCACTTTGTGTACTTTGACTTTTTATTCCATTAGGGTGAGTTACTTCCCAGGAGTCCCCTGGCCTGGCCTGTAAACAATGTGACCAAGATTACCTCACCCTCTGCTGGCTGTGCCCAGGTCTGGTTGAGTCCTGAGTGCTTGGTCTCAAGCTAAGGGTGACCTGGTTTATGACTGTTGTACTGGCATAATTATTAGCTCTCCCTTTCGCTCTTGAAAGTGTCCTGGTTAGGAAAGTGTTCCAGAAGTAAAACACATTCCAGAACCAACAACACATTTTAGAATAGCCAAGAAGTGTACTATGTAGAGAAGGATTCTGAACACAGAAGGCCGGGGTTGGCATTGCAGTGACCTGCCTAGCTGGCAGCCCCTGCCTTTCCTCGCAGCCACTGGCTGGCAGCTACTTGGCTCCATCTACAGGCTTGGCTCTGCTCTGGTCCAAGATGATTTATTCCTGTCACTGGGGAGATGGAAAGAGCTGGAGTAGGATGCTCTGAAACTCAGTTGGAGGTTAAGAACTGTGGTGGTGGGTCCTCCCAGCATATCCTGTGCCTGTTTTCCTAACCTGGGTTTGGCTGTGTTCCTGAGACAGTTTTCGATTTCATTAGTTTCTTAGTTCTGAATGGGGCCTTAATTTTCTCTTGTCATTGCCTCCAGGACCTGGGCTCTGGCTCCTCTGCTCAGTCACAGGTTCTGCCTTCCATTGCAGCTCTCTCTACGTGGCCTGCCTTACCCTGTTGCCTGCCCCTAGCCCGATCAGTGCACTTTACCCTTTGGAAGCCATGTTTTAGCCTCTTGTACTTGCACGTGGGGTCTCCACCAGGGAGGCAAGGTGCTCTAGCAGGAAGGGCAGGGACTCTGAAGTCAAAAGACCTGGATTCAAGTCCTACTTTTGCAATTAGCTGTGTGACCTTGGGCAAATCACCTAAGCACCTCACTTAAATTATAGTCCCCTCATCTGTAGCACGTGGAACGATATTGCCACTTGAAAATGAATGAATTGACTTCTGAACTCAGAAAGAATTTCCTAGTGTGTTTGTTCAGGATAAATGGGTTATCTGGGGTTGGGTGCATCTTTGGGAAAATCAGATTTCTGAACTTGAGGAACCAAGGCTGTGTGTCAAGAGTGCTGGGAGAGTCAGCCTGGTATAGTTGACTTGATTTCCCACCTTCATTTCAGGGGGAGGTTCTGCCAGCTCCTGTAGCTGGGCTGCTCACCTATCTAGTTGCTCTAAGCTCAGAGAGGTCTTGAATCAGACAGCTTCTCATAGGGGAGTATAACTAGCATGTTTTCCCCATCTTATCTCATTGATTTTGGGGAAAGGGGTAGAGAAATTTGCCAGGAATGGAGAAAGGTCTGATACTCTTAAATCTCTGTCTTTCAATAATACTTAGCTCACTTTAAATATAATCTAAAATAAAAAGAAAGAGCATTATTTTCATCACTTTATGCTGAAGTGAGCTCAGAATGAATTGGGAACCTGTATGTTATAAGCATCCATATAAATGACCTAAAATATAAAACAGATAATAGTTCAGTTCTTCCTGGAATAGGAGATGGCAGGAGAGAAAAGCAGATTTCAGTAAACATCTCCCTCCTGTGCAGAAATCCCTAGTCTGGGACTCAGATCTGATTAAATGAGTCAGGCTTACATTTATTACCGTATATTACAAACATTTTTCAGCATGCAGCAGTGACTGGTGTCTCCATGGATTTGGCCAGTTCCTGGCAATTATGCACTTGGCTGCTAGTACAAACCAATGTGCCAAATTTCTGGAATGACGATCCATGTCTGAGCGGCTTTCAGTCTGGGAAGGATGTTGTCCAAACACCATGTTCTTTCCCAAGGTGGCCAAATCCTGGTTACAGTTCTGTCCTTTAAATCTATTCATCCTGAAACTTGACCAGAAAGGATATGGCCCCATCCTTTTGCCCCTTTCAGCTTCCGCAGCAAGCACCTGGGGGACCTCGACTTGATTTTACAGTGTCTGTCTGCTGCTTAGTCCAGAAATTGTTTTGCACCTTGTCCCTTAATCAGAAAATCATATTCTGAACGTAATCTGTCAGATGGATTATTAGAAAACACTAATTCTTCAGAGACTGTTAAGTCTGGAAGCCTGGTAAAACCCCAACTGAGTATGGCATTTTTTTTCTGAAATGTCTTTCCAGTTCTATTTGCATGAGTATTAGCCAACCTGTCCAAATTGCAGCTGGTTCACGCTTGTTTGTGTCTCAGCCTTTTATTGGGAAGAGAATCTGTCTCTTGGCACATGCTGTACGGCAATAGGTACTGGTAAAACAGAAGACTTTTTAGGAACGTTAGTAAGGACTGTCTTGGTATACAGTTGGCCCTCTGTCTCTGCAGGTTCCACATCCGTGGATTCGACCAAGCAAGGATCGAAAATACAGTATTCATGGGATGCAAAATCTGCCGATAAAGAGGGTTGACTTTTTACATGGGCAGATTCCACAGGGCAGGCTTCAGGACTTAAGCCTTCTCAGATTTTGGTATCCACAGGGGATCCCAGAACCACTCCGCTGTAGATACCAAGGGCTGACTGTGTATGGAGAGGACTAGAATATGTTTTCTATAACTGCTGTCCCCAATCCCCGGGCCACGGACCAGTCATTGTCTGTGGCCTGTTAGGAACTCGGCCACACAGCAGGAGGTGAGCGACGTTTCATCTGTATTTACAGCCGCTCCCCATTGTTCATTCCCATCACCCTGCCTGACCTCCGCCTCCTGTCAGATCAGCAGCACTATTAGATTCTCATAGGAGCACAAACCCTACTGTAAACTGCGCATGCAGGGATCTAGGTTGTGCTCCTTATGAGAATCTAATGCCTGATGATCTGAGGTGGAGCTGAGGTGGTGATGCTAGCGCTAGGGAGCAGCTGCAAATGCAGATTATCATTAGCAGAGAGGTATGACTGTGCTTGAATCATCCTGAAACCATCTCCCCAACCGCCCCCCAATGCACAGGAAAATTGTCTTCCATGAAACTGGTCCCTGGTGCCAAAAATGTTGGGGACCACTGCTCTATAAGGCAGGGATTTTGTTTTGTTAACTACTATTTGTTGAATACATAAATAAATGTATAATTATAAGCCCACCCTGTTCTTAATTGCATAGGAAATATTACCTTGTCTATTTCCTATTCCTTTTTATTTTTCTCACTTTTTTATTCAATTTGGACAGAAGGCAGTCAAAAGAATTTCTCTATGAAAAAAGGCAAATGGAAGTAAAGATGGCCACCTTGCCTGGGACCTTGTCTGTGCTTGTCAGTCTTGGCACTTATCCCTGCTGCTCTTCTGCCCATGGTCTTCCCCATTCTCCTCAAGAAGTAGCCCCATTGCCCTGCTTTCTTAGCTGGTGGCCTTTTGTCTGCACCTGTGGTAATATGTGGCCACGATGACACTCACCTCTTTTCCTCTAGTCCAAATGAGGCATCTCTTCTGTAAGGCAGACCCCTTCTCTTCAGAATCTTGTAGCATCAGTTATTCCTGTCTTTTTTGCCTTTTCTCACTATTAGCTTTTCGGGGTCCTTAGAAAAGTTTAGGTCTCTCACCATGAAAACAAACAAACAAACAAACAAACAAACAAACAAACACAAAAACAAAGCAAAACAACTATCCCCCCAACCAAAAAAACCAGCCCTGTATCACTTTTATGTTCACAGCCCAGTTTTTCAATAGAAAGATGTACACTCAAAGAGTCTACTTTCTCACTTCTTTTTTATCCTTTGTAAAATTAAACAAGAAAAAAATGATTCTTCAGAAGGAAAATACAAAATTGGAAAATCAGAACTATGTTTTCCCTTTAAGAATAGAACCAGATTTGTTTTTCTTCCTTGCTAGCTAGATTTCTCAGGATAAGAACATAAATCCCAAATCAGATTGTATTTTGTCATAATGGAACTTTCTGTTGGTGAAATCTCTTGACAACAAAGGAGAAAAACACAAGAATAATCTTTTATTGTAGATTTGTTTATAATCCAAGAAGAAATATACATTTGGGCCCATTTTACTCCCCTCATGCTGGAGTTTGTTTTAAAGTTGATGGACTATTTAGGTGAAAAGAAATGATGGTTCCCAAATTGAACCAGTTGATGGAAATGAATCAGCAGGAAGTTTTCTAATATTTCTTAAGGTGCATTATTGAAAAAGGTATGAAAAGGGTCATGTGTATAGTGTATTTGGCTAAAGGGAATAATTCTAAATGCTCTTTTCCTCCTGTGGTAGAGTCCTTTATAAAGGAATTTATTTGTTTTCCTTTTTTTTCTTATTTTTTAACAACATGTATAGCATAATGTGCCCAATATAAAAGAATTTCTGATTTCCCCCTGAATCCTAAATATGACACACTGTCTTTCGTTGGATTGTGTGTTATCTTCCACACCAAACACTCGCAGAACTCTAGCCTCTTCCTCTGGAATTCTTCCAACACACTTGATGAAGGCCACCTCCTGGTGGCACCCTCCTGTCATATCCAGTAGACATCTCCCAGGACCTCTCCGTGGTATCTGATTCTGATGACCGATCCCTTCTTGAACTTTCCTCCCTCCATTCTCCAGTAGTCTGTCCTAACCCTTCCTGAGATTCCTCTTCTGTCTGTCCCTTCAACTCAGTGCTCCTTCTGATCCTTCCCTCAGCTCTCTTCTAACTCCACACACTCTCCTTTGGCTGTCCTGTTCTTGTTGGTTTCAATTGCTAACAAGCGGATGAATTCCTAACCTCTGCCTCTGGCTCTTACCTGTCTTCCAAGTTCCAGACCCATGTCTACAACTGTCTCCCACCTTGATGGTCCTCAGGCAGTAAAAGTCAACATGTACAAGGCTGGAATTATTGTCTCTTTCATAAACTTGCTTTTCCTCCAAATCATGGTAGCCTGAGAGTCATCCTAACTCTTCCCTCCCCTTCATGGTCCATATTTAGTTGGTGACTGAGGATTGCCTTTTCATCTTTTTCATGCCCTCTGTTCTGGCCCCCTTCCCTCCCTCCCTATGGTCACTGCCCCAGTTCAGTCCTTATTATTTCTCACTCCTTTGAGTTTTCCACCTACCTGCTTGTTTCTCCACTGCATTCTCCATGTGAATATTTCAATGATGTCAGAGGGATCATTTTGAGATGCAAATCTGATCATTTTGCTTTCCTGTTGAATACCCTTTACTAGTTCCCCACTGCCCAGAGGAAAGAGTTCAAACCTTTAGCACAGCATTAAAGAATGCTTGTTAATTTTTCCCCTTCCTAAACTATGCATTTTAGCTTTCATATGAATCTCAGACTCAAAGGTCTACAGTAGAGAGTACAGGGGCAACCAGGTAGGGCTGTCGTGAACTGGAGAGTTCATAACCCTATTTAAAGGAGGCAGCCACTGCTATAGACTGAATGCTTGTTTCTCCCAAAAATTCATACGTTGAAAGTCTAATCCCCAATTTGATGGTATTAGGAGGTGGGGCCTTTGGAAGTTGATTAGGTCGTAAGGGTGGAGCTCTCATGAATGGGATTAGCACTGTTATGAAAGAGATCCTAGAAGCCCCTTTAACCCTTACAGCATGTGAAGCACAACAAGAAGACGGCCCTCTGTGAACCAGGTAGTGGACCTCCACCAGATACTGAATCTACCAATGCCTTGATCTTGTACTTTCCAGCCTCCAGAACTGTGAGAAATAAATATTTGTTGTTTAAGCCACCAGTCTGTGGTATTTTCGCTTCTGCACAACAAAGGAAAAAATCAACAGAGAGACAACCTACAAAATGGGAGAAAATATTTGTAAACCATGTATCTAATAAGAGGATAATATCCAAAATACATAGGAACTCAAACAACTCGATAGCAAGAAAACAAATAACTCAATCAATAAATTAGCAAAGGACCTGAATAGACATTTTTCAGAAGAAGACATACAGATAGCCAACAGGTATATGAAAAAATGCACAACATTGCTAATCAGCATGGACATCCAAATTGAAACCACAATAAGACATCACCTCATATCTGTTAAAATGGCTATTACAAAAAAAAGGAAAGATAACAAGTGTTGGTGAGGATGTGGAGAAAGGGGAGCCCTCATGCACTGTTGGTGGGAGTGTAAATTAGTACAGCTATTATGTAAAATAGTATGGACGTTCCTCAAAAAATTAAAAATAAAACTGCCATATGATCCAGCAATCCTGGGTATATATTTAAGGGAAATGAAATCAGTATATTGAAGAGACATCTTCATTGTCATGTTTTTTGTAGCATTATTCACAATAGCCAAGATATGGAATCAACCTAAGTGTCCATCAGTGAATGACTGGATAAAGAAAATGTGGTATAGATACACAGTGGAATACTCTTCAGCCATAAAAGAGAAGAAAATCCTGTCATTTGCAACAGCATGGATGAAACTAGAAGACATTACGTTAAGTGAAATAAGCCAGGCAGAAAAAGATAAATATTGGATGATCTCACTCATATGTGGAATCTAGAAACGTTGATCTCATAGAGGTAGAGAGTAGAATGGTGGTTGCCAGGGGCTAGGGTGGTTGAGGGTGGGGGAGTGATGCAGAGATGTTGGTCAGAGGTTACAAATTTCAGTCAGATACGAGGAATAATAAGTTCAAGAGATCTATTATATAACATGGTTTCTACAGTTAACAATATATTGTATTCTTGAAAAATGCTACAAGATGTAAAGTGTTCTTACCACAAAACTGTTAACTATGTGAGGTGATACATGTTAATTAGCTATACGTAGTCATTTCACAATGTATATATACTTAAAAATAAGTTGTATATGGTGAATACATACAATTTTATCTGTCAATTAAAAAAATGTTAAAAAGACTCCCATCTTAAGTTCCTTCTCTCTGAAGCATTTCCTGACAGTCCTTCACTCCACTCACTTTAAGGAGCACCAACTCTTCCCTCTGCACTCCAAGAGATTCTATGGAGTTTTTTGTGGCATTATTTCTTTCCATGATGCAATCTCTAGACCATAAGTTCTAGGAGGACAGGTTCCATGTCTTTTTTATCCACGTATCCTCTGGACCTAGCACAGTGATTGGCACATAGTAAGCACTCAATAAGTATTTGTTGAATGAATAAAGGAGGCAGTAGTTAGTTGCCAAGACGCACACTTAATTTCTATCAAAATATTGCCAAAATGATATTTTATAGTTAAAAACTTAATATCATTGCAAGATTCCTATTGATGCCTCTTTTGGAAACATCCTAGTATTCAAACCATAGTGTGGTTCCCTCCTCTTGAATCTGGGTGGCCTTGTGACTTGTTTTTTGACCAGTAGAATAAGGTGGAAATGACACTGTATAACTTCCACAGCTGGGTCATAAGAGGTCTTACAGCTTTTGCCCAAGTCTTTGGGAATGTTTGCTCTTGGGACACTCCCTCTGGGATCCCAACTACTGTGCTGTGTGGAGCTCCAGTCACGTGCTGTGTGGATGTCCATGCAGGTCACGTGGTGTGCTTCCCCAGACCACTGCTGGGCTGTCTGCCAATGACTAGCACCAACTGCCATCACGGAAGTGAGGCGTGATGAACAATCAGCCCGAATGAGCCTGTAGATTGAAACCCCGTCCACCATTTTGTTGCAACTACATGACATCCCCAAATGAACACCATCCAGCTGAACCTATCCAACCTACAGAACTGTGGGAGATAATAATAAAATATGTTTTAAGCCATTATGTTTTGGAGTGGTTTGTTAAGCAGCAACGGACAGCCAGTACACCTTCAAAATGAATAAAATATGCTGGAAATTATTAAGCCAAGGATAGTTTGAACTGTCTTACTACAATTGACCTTGGAGTTCTGTGCTACATTATTTCACAAATAACCTACTTGACCTCATACTTCAATGATTGTTTTTTTTTTTGAATATATGTTATTTAATTTAATGCTGAAGAAACATTATTATAATAAACACGATTGACTTATTTACCCTGATTGTAATTAGCATACTTTTCTTAAATTTAACATCTGTTTTTTTTCCTTTTTTTTTTTTTAACTTCAGCATATTATGGGGGTACAGATGATTAGGTTACGTATGATGCCCTTGCCCCCCCTCCCGCCCAAGTCCGAGCTTCAAGTGTGTGCATCCCCCGGGAGGTGCACATCGCACTCATTGTTTGTGCATACGCCCGTCCCCTCCTCCCCCCTCCCCCTGCCCAACATCCAATAAATGTTATTCTTATATGTGCACTTAAGTGTTGATCAGTGAAACCAATTCGATGGTGAGTACATGTGGTGCTTGTTTTTCCATTCTTGGGATACCTCACTTAGTAGAATGTGTTCCAGCACTTTCCAGGAGAATACAGGAAGTGCTATATCTCCATTGTTTCTTAAAGCTGAATAGTACTCCATGGTATACATATACCACAGTTTATTAATCCACTCATGTATTGATGGACATTTGGGTTGTTTCCACATCTTTGCAATTGTGAATTGTGCTGCTATAAACATTCGGGTGCAGGTGTCTTTTTCATAGAGCGACTTTTGTTCTTTTGGGTAGATGCCCAGTAATGGGATTGCTGGATCGAATAGTAGTTCTACTTGTATCTCTTTACGGTATCTCCATATTGCTTTCCACAGAGGTTGCACTAGTTTGCAGCCCCACCAGCAGTGTATGAGTGTTCCTATCTCTCCACAGCCACGCCAACATTTCTTGTTTTGGGACTTTTTGATAAAGGCCAGTCTCACTGGAGATAAGTGATATCTCATTGTGGTTTTGATTTGCATTTCCCTGATGATTAGAGATGTTGAGTATTTTTTCATATGTTTTTTTAAGTGTACAGTTTCCTTTATTTAGAGTGTTGGTAATGATATGTTTACATATTTATCTTAAAAAATTTTAAGTTCTCTAACATGTTCATATACATCAAATCCTTACACAGCGAACATGATGATGAAATATGACAGCATAAATTCCAACCTATTGTAGCCAGTAAATTTTTCATTTCATTAGAATGAAGTTGTAAAAATATTTTTTGTGATCCTTTCTATGTAGCCATCATTTTCTAGTAAAATAATCTATGGCAGGTTTTAGTCAGTAGTATTTATTTTGCTTTTATCTCTTGGATGATTCTCCTCCCCTCATTTTAAAATTAAACTATAATTTACAAACAGTGAAATCACGCTTTTTTGTATGTAGTTTCTTAAGTTTTGACAAAGTAAACAGCTATGTAACCACCACCACAATCAAGATACAGAACGAGTCTATCACCTCCCAAAATTTCCCTATGCTCTTTTGTAGTAATGTCCCCCCACTGCCCCAGCAACCACTGATTAAAATATAATTTATTGAAGTGAAATTCATATAACATAAAATTAACTATTTTAAGGAGAAAAATTCTGAAGTATTTAGTACATTCACAATGTTGTGCGACCACCATCTCTATCTGGTTTGAAAACATTTCAATTATTCCAAAGTAAAATTCCTGACAGTTTTCTCCTCTCTTCCTCAATCCCCCAGTCCCTGACAACCAGCAATCTGCATTCTGTCTCTATGGATTTATCTATTCTGGATGTTTCATACAAATGAATTCATACAATATGTGACCTCTGGTGTCTGGCTTCATTCACTTAGCATAATGTTTTAAGGTTCATCTACGTTGTAGCATATGTCAGTACTTCATTTCTTTTTATAGCTGAATAATATTCTATTGTGTTATATGACCTATGTTTTTCTTTGTCCCTATAGTTTCACCTTTGCAAGCATGTCATATAAATTGAATTATATCATCTGCAGGCTTTTGACGCCAATGAGTTGTTTTGATCTTTGCTTTTAGAGTGCATGGGTACCTTCAAATGTCCCTGTCACTTATAAACTTTCTTTCTCTTGGTTCTGTGTTGCCATGAGATTTTTGGCACCATAACTGATGTGTACCCTCCTCCTCTATGCTTTGTGCAATTTCCTCATTTTTACATTGAGGCCTTGCCCTGAGCCCGAACACTCAACATGAGTCACCATTGCTTTAAGGAAAGGTTGTTGATATGAAATCAGTGAACACAAGTGTCTGATTCTTTACTTTAAATTCAAAAGCCATTTTATGGGTATAAGCAAGATTTGTGAAGAGTAAAGGAGTCAAGTTACTTTTTTCCGCCATGAGCCACAAAAGAGAAGAGGAAAAACTGGGCCGGAGAGGTGAGATAGAGGCAGTAGCCGGTGATCCTAGAGAAAGCAGCATCTTCCACCTCCCACCCCCTCCCTGGAGAGCAGAGTTGGGGAGGGGGTTGCGCTGGGACATATGGGGATACGAGGGCAGAGGGGGCATGTGCATATGTCCAGGGCAGGCTCCGGGAAAGTACACCAGACCCCAGAGCTTCCCTACTGCACTGGCGGGCTGTCCTGGCAGAAGTGTAGACAAGAAATGGATGTGTCAACACAGTGTGCCTCAACAGTCCACCTGATTTCCTGGCTGAATGTGCCTTGGGAGAGCAGACTCAGTGTCACGTCACTCCGGAAGGGCTTGGAAGTTAGCCAAGAGGAAGTGCCAGCACAGGTGAACCTGCAGGGTCTCTTGGGGAGAGCGTGTGCGGAGACCAGATGGGCATTCAGCACCCCTGGCACATGCTGGCTCGAAGGGTCATCAGACAGGAGCAACAACCAGGTGGAACATCTCAGCAGATGCCAGTGTAGGGCAGGTGAGAGCAACAAGGGAAGAGAGGCCATTTTCTGGTGTCACAATGCTGTACGAGCCCCCAGGAGCTTAGAAACCACCTTGGGAAAAGGAGGAGGAGGAGGAACTCCTGAACTGATTCGAGTCTTGAAATGGCTAAACGTAGCTGGAGTTAGCTGGGAGTGTCACCTCTGCCAGCAGGTGGAATTGGAACTTGAGACAGAGATTAGGAGGGGCAGATGACTCGCCTCTGGGTGCCTCAGTCTTTTCGCCTGGGGAAGAGGGAGGCAGTCAGAGTAGCTCCCTGCAAAGAGGGAGGCGGTCACGGTAGCTGCCTCGGAAGGTTATCGCGGGGGTGAAATGAGTTAATGTGTGCACAGCGTTTAGGATGGTGCCTGGCACACAGCAAGCACTCAGTAAATGTTAGCGCTCATTGTCTGCAGGACACATACTTACATACGTATCACAAGCAAACAAACTGAAAAACAAAAAGTGATAGAAAAATGATGACATTGCTTGAAAAGGTTATCTGTAGTTCTGTGGCATTGCACAAGTGAACCAGGAAGTCAGAGTTCCTGACCTTTGGAGCTTTCAATGTAAGACATGATCGAACTTCTGACAGCCCCTACTGTTGCTGATAAAGCTAAAGCTAGAATAAATATTGACTGCACGCTAAGGCTTCAGCCAATTAAGGTGACAACAAGGCTGACTGGATATTTTAGGTGAGGCTCTGTGGGGCCTTTGCATCTGGGAAGTCTCCTTGGATTTTACCTTCAACTTTGTGCCCTTATGAACTTTATCAGTTTACTCAGAGTGTGTAGTTGTTCTATGACTCTGACACACACACTCTCTCTTTCTTTCCATATATATTACATGTAAAATATTTCCTGGTGAGCCAAACTTTTCAGTAGTTTAAAAGATTTGTGGGTCAATTTGATAATAGTGGGAATTAGTAACCAAAATATAATACGTGATAGTGTTTTCCTTGTGAGTTCCTTGTTCATTTTTAAATTGCCCATCGTAACATTTTTAGGACTGTTAACCATATCATTTTTCTCATCTGTCACAGTTTTGTACTTATGATTAGTGTACATCAATGTCTGTTATAATACTGTGCTATTGGCTTTCAGCCAGTTAATTATTCGTTGGCTGCCTTCCCATTTGAGTGCTGCGGCCTACCTCCTGGTCATCCTGGTCTTCTGTTCTTTGCTATTTTCAGACACTATTTCGCATTCATTATGCAAAAGTTCAAAACCTTAGTCCTGTGAAGAGAGCTGAGTGAGTGCCTGGTCTGATTGTTTAGCACCCAAATCAAATAAACAAAAAACCACATAAAGTCCATTTTTAAAAACCTACGTTATGTCAGGGAGCATAAAACCTTTTTCTCTTATATCAAATCTTCTCCAGGAAATCCCTAGGCCTGAGGCTCCCATGGTGCACACTTGCTTGTTTTAGGTGCTGATGTGAAGATGGTATTTCACCTGCTTTGGATGGTCCCTTCTAGAACTCAGATGCTATGCTTCCTTCTATTGTAATAGGTGAAAAAAAAGGATTGCCTTTTCTTCCAAAATACTGACGTTTTTCTAGCATGTTAAAATTTATTCCTGGCTAAGTCATTATAGTGAAGCTCTTGGAAACCTTTTTATTCTGGAGTGTTCTGGACACAACATTCTACAGTGTGCATCTATACCAGGCTCCCGTGTCCTCCTAGGTAGAAGGATGAGCCAGGTCATAAACCA
Organism: Indri indri; assembly: GCA_004363605.1. Lineage (NCBI taxonomy): Eukaryota > Metazoa > Chordata > Mammalia > Primates > Indriidae > Indri > Indri indri. The sequence goes on along the minus strand of RJWJ010001207.1, from coordinate 39,896 downwards.
AACAGGGGGACGCTGGCAGGCTCTTTTAGCTCAGAAAGAAGCAAAACCGAGGACACAGAAGAGGCAATCAAAAGGCCACAGCAGGTTGCTCTCAGGAAAAGAGAATCAGTAATTTAGTTTTAAGCAATCCCTTCTCAAGCCTTTCTATGAGGGTTATGTTTTCTTTTAAGCTGCTTTGAAGCCCCTTGCCACTCTGGCATTGAGGTGTAGGCTACAAACAATCCACCTTCATAAGAAAATGAAAATGAGTAGCAATGAAGAGACATTAATGTGCTTTCTTAGTGCTTCTCTCACTTCGCTTCCCAAATTGCTTTAACTAAGGCAAGAGAGCCAAGGTGAGCGAGGGATCTCTCGCGGCTCGCTCTGCTGTGGAGTTCAAGGATGCGGGGAACGCCTGAGCCATGAAAACACGGCGCTGTGCAGTCGGGCCGATGGGAAGCCCTGAACAGCTTGCTGAATTATGACTTCATTCTCGGCTGAAGCAGCGGGAGGTGAGATGATGAGTGAGTGAAAAAGCCCATGGACTCCAGCGTGGGCTGAGGGAACCAAAACAAACACGGAGAAGACAGGCCAATATTGAAGTCTGTTTAAAGGATGGAGCGCTCAGGAATGTTTGACCGTATTATGTCTAGCGAACAGATTTCATTTTTTAATGGCTGTATTAATCAGTGGGAGCAGAATGGCAGGATGGAGTCTGCTTTTCTCCCCCTCCCCCATGCTTCCTATGGCTCCCAGGGACATTTCCCCCATTCTGTGTACTTAAGGTGACCTGGAAGTTTTAGAGGAATGGGACCAGTTCTGAGCTCCTATGCCGTACTTAGATGACCAGCACATCTTCCCTTACTTTCTCCTTTCGGAATAAAATTTGCCTAAGAATATTGGGGACAAGTGATCAACCATGGAGGGTGGGGTTTGAACAATAAAAGCATTTCACAAATCACGATTTCCCAGTTTCCAGGCAGCTCACTCCTGGTTAACAGCATCAATCTCCTGCACAAATAGCCTTTGGTCTCCTCTGCAGCACAGGGGCCTCTCTGCCTATTCTTTTTAAAATTTCTCCCTTGGAGGGATTTTTTAGCTCCTCACACCAGATTTTCACTTTCATCTCCTCACTTTTCTGCTCAAGGCCACCCTCCCAAATGTCCATGGCTTTGTCAAACACGTCCATGCTATTGTTCAACTGGTAGTTTCCAGTTCTTCCCCCTGGCCTCCTGCCAGTCCCTTGCATCTTTGTTCTATTATTTTATGGCAAGATAACAAACTTCTACTTTTTTTTTTTTTTTTTTTAGACAGAGTCTTGCTCTGTTGCCCAGGCTGCAGTGCCATGGCATTAGCCTACCTCACAGCAACCTCAAACTCCTGGGCTCAAGCAATCCTTCTGCTTCAGTCTCCCAAGTAACTGGGACTACAGGCATGCGCCACCATGCCCGGCTAATTTTTTCTAAATATTTTTAGTTGTCTGGCTAATTTCTTTCTATTTTTAGTAGAGATGGGGGTCTTGCTTTTACTCAGGCTAGTCTCGAACTCCTGACCTCAAGCGATCCTCCCGCCTCGGTCTCCCAGAGTGCTAGGATTACAGGCGTGAGCCACTGTGCCTGGCCCAAACTTCTACATTTTTAAAGTACTTTTCACTGACTTGATACCAAGTATTTTGGTGAACACCAGGTGATCATTCAAATGCATGTTCTCTTCCAATTACATAATGAGGTAGAATATTCATTAGCAGGGAGGGGTAACACACACATATGTGTTATATATATTTTATGTATATGTGTGTTATCTGCATACACACACACACACGCACACACACACATGCTCCTTTTTGGTTTGTGGAGGGAGAATGTTGCCTCAAAGGGCAGACAGATAAATCTTTGTTTACATTTCATTTGTCTAAGAAAGTTGCCAATTTCTCTTCCTTTTTATATTTTCCTTCAGTTTATATTTTCCTTCCTTTATATTTTCCTATATATTTTCTATTTTCCTTCAGGCAAGTGTTGGAGGAGCCAGCTTGTCGTGGGTGGAATGGGCTTAGGAGATGATAATTTTTCAGTCACACTGTTAATAGTTAAGTAGACATTGTTCCAGGCTTAGTTTAATAGCAAGCTGCAATCTAAACTTATAACTTTAGAGGGCGCTCTTGTCTTAATAATAGCACTGCCATTACCACTAGAAAAAGAGGTGGTGAGGGGGAAGTATCCTTTCATTACTAGGTATTTTATGGGGAAGGAGATAGGGTGCCTTTTGCAATAGATAATAAATCTATGTTATTTCAAATTACCTTTCATAATAGGTTTTCTTAAGTGTAAACTCATTTTCTGATTTGTAACTCCTGGTTTCAGTTTTGTTAAATGTACGGAAGCCCCCAACCAGTGAGAATGAATACCTTGAACGTCCTATGCCTTGTGTTGGCCTGTGCTAACTGATGCTTTGTGCGCCGTGTGCTGTGAGCAGGGCACCCCACTGCACACAATCCTTCAGTGGGTTTCAATTTTATTTAGAATGAACTCCCTAGTTCTTACCGTGCCCACCATAGCCTCTTCCTACCCTTCAACCTCTTTCACCCCCCCGCCCCCCGCTTGCTGGCCTAGGCAAGTCTGGGACAGCTCATGGACCCTGCCGAGCTGGTCTGTGCCCTGCGCTGTCTGCCTCTGCTCGTCTGTCTGCTCAGCGAGCTCTTCCCTGTGTCTCCCCAGAGCTGGCTCCTTCCCATCTCTCAGTGCTCTGTGCATAGAAACTCCTTAGAGCTTTTTTGTCTCTCCTATCCAAAATAGATCCCTCCACAGCAAATTTCTTTAATTAAAAAAATTTAAATTGTGATGTAATTCACATAACAAGATTTCACATAACATAAAAGTCACCATTTAAAAGTGCACAATTCAATTTTTTTTTTTTTTAGCATATTCACGATATTATACAACTATTACTACTGTCCAGCTTCAGAACATTGCCATTGCCCTCCAAAGAAACCCCATACCATTAGGAAGTCACTCCCTGCCCTTGGTTCATCCCAGCCCCTGGCATCCACTAATCTGCTTTTTGTTTCTATGGATTTGCCTGTTCTGGACAGTACACATCCACCTCTTTTTAACTGTTAAAGCACCCTGTTTCCTTCCTGGCAGCGACATTATTTGTTCACTTATTTGTTTATCATTTATTCTCATAGTCTATGAATAACTCGCAGAGTTTCCTCACAGTTCAGATTGCCTAGAATTCAGTGAGCTCAGCCTTTTCCTGTAGGAGCTAGTCAATGTGGTGGTGTGACCACTTCTGGGGCTGGGGAAGAGACTCCTCTATGAGTCGGACGGCATCTGAGATCTCTTCCAATTCAGAACGTCTACATTTCTATGAAACATCTTCCCATTCATTATATTTCCCGTAATAGCTATCTGGGGCTTCACGTCATCCCCAAGTATTTTCTGTTCTTCACCTGCAACCTACAGAGTCATAGCTGATTTAATCACATTCTACAGAGTACCGCATGGGTTTCTACAAGACTCTCTAAGGGCTGGGACCATGCCATAGCAATAAATAATGGTAGTCTTCACAGAGCATGGGCCATGGGCCAGGCATGGGGATGTGTGCTTCACTAACATTTTTTCACTTGGTCTTATTACGACCTTGTGAAATAGGTACTATTATTCCAACCCATTTTAAAGATGAGAGAACTGAGGTTTCGGGAACTGACACATTTTACTCAGCTAGTTTGTGGCAGATTAGGAACTGGAGTCCTAGAACTAACACCTCTGGGGCTCGTGCTCTTAACTGCTCTGCTCTCCATTTGGCCTCTCAGACTTCAGGCAAGTGTTAGCACAAAACGATGGTGTAATGTTTGCATGTAACGTATGAGTTGATATTATTGCTCCCAGGGAGATTATTGTTCACAAAGACATCATAAAGCAGGACATATTTTCTCAAGTTCTTAGCAGAGCAGCAGTATTTGGATTCTTTTCTGCCCTTCAGCTTGGGAAGTGACCATTGAGGTGTCCTGGGGATGCCAGGGGGCTGTGTAAGCATTCGTGCATGGATGGAAGGAAGACTCCCTGTTGGCAACAGCAGCTCAGCTTCCAGAGCAGGTGGCCCTTGGAAGAGGGCGGTTTCCTGCAGGAGGGTTGACCCCTAGGAGAACTGCCTCTGAACGGCTTACGCATGTGTATTAGCCAGGGTTCTCCAGAGAAATAGAACCAATATGATATGATATATATGTATGTGTGTTTATGTAGAGAGAAAGAGATTGATTTTTAAGAAATTGGCTTATGTAATTATGGAGGTTGGTAAATCCAAAATCTGCAGGGTGGGCTGGTGGGCTGAAGACCAGGGGAAAGCCAGTGCTGCAGTTCAAGTCCTAAGGCTCTCTGCTGCAGAATTCCCTCTTGCTCAGGGGAGGTCAGCCTTTTGTTCTAGTTAGGCCTTCAACTGATTGGATGAGGCCCACCTACATTATTGAGGGCAATATGCATTACTCAAAACCCACCCATTTAAATGTTAATCTCATCCAAAAACATTCTCACAGAAACATCCAGAATAATGTTTGAGCACATATCTGGGCTCTGTGGCCCAGCCAAGTTGATATATAAAATTAACCATCAAGGTTGGGTCTGCAGTGCTTGGGTCCAACTCACCAGGATTTAGGCTGGAATGCAAGAAGGGCAGTATTGTTGGGGGAGCATTCTACCTCCTACACAGTGGGGGAGTCCAGCTGTCATCTACTGTAAGGTACTACCAGTCGACTCTCCAAGGGGCATCCTGGTGGGGAAGGATGTGTCTCAGTCACCTTGAGGTGTGCCCAGAGAACAAGTACTTGCCAGAGACCCATCCTTGGGTTGGTGGGTTGGTAAGCAGATGGTTTCTACACTTTTCAGCTGGACCTCAGGGACTTAATGATCATTTACCCAAAAGAGAGCCCACTTAGTGCTGGCTTGAACCATCTCTGAACTTCATGTGTTCATTTAACAAACATTCATTGAATGTTTATTAAGTGCCAGGCTTTTTCTACGTACCGGGGATAAAGCAGTGAACAGACAAAAATCTCTGTTCTCAAGAAATTTACATTCTGGGAACCTGGGCACGGTGGCTCACGCCTGTCATCCTAGCACTCTGGGAGGCTGAGGCGGGAGGATGGCTGGAGGTCAGGAGTTTGAGACCAGCCTGAGCAAGAGCAAGACCCCGTCTCTACTAAAAATAGAAAAATTAGCTGGGCGTGGTGGTGCGTGCCTGTAGTCCCAGCTACTTAGGAGGCTGAGGCAGGAGGATCGCTTGAGCCCAGGAGTTTGAGGTTGCTGTGAGCTGTGGTGATGCCACTGCACTCTCCCTGGGGTGACAGAGTAAGACTCTGTCTTAAAAACAAAACAAAACAAAACAAAACAAAAAAGAAATTTACATTCTGGTGAGTGGGGAGAGACAGACATTTAAAGAAAATAAATAAGTAAAATATACATTGTAGACCAGATGGCAATAAGTGCCATGGAGAACCATAAAAGTTCTAGAGGGAAACAGGAAATGTCATGGTCAGCAGGGCGGGGGTGTTGGTGGCTTGCATTGTGAAGTAGGGTGCTCAGGGAAGGCCTCCTTATGAAACAGGTGCCTTTTGAATAAAGAATGAGTTGTGCAGAGAACAGGAGGAAGCAAACTCCAGGCAGAGGGAACAGCAAGTGCAAAGGCCCTGAGGAAGGAGTGTGACTGGTATGTTTGGGGACCCCAGAGGCCAGGGTGCCTGGGACAGAGCAAGGAGAAGGTGGTGGGGGGTGCAGTTAGAGAAGGAGGGGGAAGCCAGAGGGAGTGGGGCCCTGAGGGCTGCCATGAGGGACTCATCCCACACCCCCTGCAATCTGAGAGAGCTGGAAGCCACGGGAGGGGTTTGGGCAGAGCAATGACATAGTCTGGCTGCTCTGTTGGGAACAGACTGGGGTGTGTGTGTGGGAGGGTGAGAGAGAGCCAGGCGGAAGCAGGGAGACCCTGGTCAGAATTCAGGAGACAGGACATGGTGCCGTGGACTGGCGTGATGGGGAGAAGTGGCCGGCTTCTAGATCTGCTTTGAAAGCTGGGCCAACAGGCTTCGCGGCCTGGAGCGAGGGCTCTGTAAAGTGGGTGCGCAGGTTGTGGGAGTGTCCCAGGGGAGGTTCACCACTGGCATTCCCATCCAGCCCTCTCCTGCACGTTTTCAAATCAAGGTAGGAAGGAGATGGTCTTCAGACTTTTAGGATTCTTGCCCTCCACACGAGCCTCGGAGGACCGCCTTTGGGGCCGTTCCAGGATGTGAAACCAGTTTGATCTTAATGGGAGAGAAACCCCTCCAGGGGCCTGGGCAGCTTCTATGGCTGCAGCCGAGGGTGGGTTTAGCTGACTGCCCGTCTTCCCCGTCCTCGTGCCCTGCAGACATCTGTGACCTAGTGGCCACTCAAAGGAAGTGACTTCATAAGCGCGCCTTTCAAGCCACACAGGGTGGGTTGGAGTGCGACATTTGGCCGGTCGCTCTGGTTTACACCAAATTCAACAACTTGTGGCCTGCAGATACTCAGTATAAATAGCTGGAGAAGCCTGACCTTGACAACCTCATTTCTCATTCCTTTCTTGTTACAGGTAATAGAGCTGAAAATGTGGTTTTAATTATAGCACTAATGAAAACTGAAAATCCAGACAGACACTTGACGAACTCTGCTGCGCTTTATATTACATTTGTGCTAACTACAAAGTGCCCAGCTGGGTGTAACATTATCCCCCTTTCCTCGAGCATCCGCCTGACTGAAGCTGTATAATTGATGTGTACTTTGGCAGGAGGTCAGCTTAAAGGTTTTTTTTTTTTTTTAAGATTTTTTTTTTTAAAACATCTTTAACGGTATTTTGGGGAAAGGAATACATTTATTACCTGGGCTGGGAGAACATTTTTCTGGGTTGCCCGACACTCCCCACCCCCATTCCAAACTGCTTCTAGAGCATTCCGTACATTACCTTCAGGAGAAACTCCAGGGCCAGAAGTGCGCTTAGAGACTGACTTTAACTTGGAGCCGTGTAACTTTGTTGTCAGCCAGTGACCCTGCCTGGGTGAAGTAATACCTTTCCATGCATGCCTCAGCTCTCTTTTCCTCGTATCGGAGGGGATGTGTTCGGAGTCTCTGAAGGGGACAGCGACAGCAGCGGCACCCATGTCAGCCTCACCTGCTGTTCCACATCCCCCTGCGAGGCCTCTCTCTTCAGGCCATGGGAGCTCCTCAGACATAGAGTTGCCAAATAAAATAGAGGATGCCCAGTTAAGATTCAATTTCAGACAAATAGCAAATACTTTTAATTTTTAAATCATTTTGTTGTTTATCTGAAATTCGAATTTAACTGAGTATTCTGTAATTTTGTTTGTTGAATCTGGCAACCCAACTTACAGAGTTTCTGTGACTGGACTAGGTCTCCAAGGGGACTTTGAAAGAATTCTCACCTATGACTTAAAGAGCAAACGTGACGTTAGCTGTGTTCTAGCTCACCACAGACCTTCATCCACATCCCACCCGTGTATGTAATCACTCTCTCATCCTGCTCCTTAGGCCACATAGAACACCTTCAGTTCACCCCGTGGTTCTGGAGGGTTGGAATTCATGGCATGGCCGACCTCATAAATAAGGAAATGTTCTGCAGAGACCTGCTGATGGTAACAGTATCTTCACTGCTTGGTGCGTGGCCAAGTTACATAGCCACTTTCTTGTTTAATTTATAGTATTTTTGTTTTTATTTAATTTTTTGACTAGGTAATCTATTCACATTACATATAGTGATTTTGACAAAAATGTAAAAGGTATACAGTAAGAAATCTCCTTTTCCCTCTTCTTGTCCAGCCATCCAGTTCCCTTCCCAGTAAGCAACAAATACTGTTTCTTCATTTTTCTTCCGGAGATATTTATGGATATATTAATAGAAACAAACAAGTATATATTCTCCCTTTTCCCCATTTCTACACAATCGTTAGCATATTGTACTTATTGTACCTATTGCACTAAAAGCATCTTCCTTTTTTAACCTGCTCTATCTTGGCGATCTTGTCATATTATAGCATAAAAAACTTTCCTATTTTTTTTTATGGTTGCATAATATCACATTGTGTGGATGTATCATAATTTATTTAACCAGCCTCTCCTGATGGACATTTAGGTGGGTTCCAGTTGTTTGCTATTACAAACAACAAGGCAATACCTGCATCAGTTTGCACTTATGTGAATATAAGGTTAAATTCCTAGATATGGAGCTGTTGGGCCAAAGAGTATATGTATGCATTTATAGTTTGCCAAATTGTTCTCTGTATTAGTTTACTATTGCTGCTGTCACCAGTTACCACCAGTTACCACAAATGCAGTGGCTTAGAACCGCAAAAAATGATCTCACAATTCTGGAGGCCTGAAATCTTAAAAGCCAGGTGTTGGCAGGGCTGTGCTCCTTCTGGAGGCTCTAGGGGAGAGTCCATTTCCCTGCTTTTTCCATCTTCCGGAGGTTGCCTTAGCTTGTGGCTCCTTTCTCCATCTTCAAGGTCGGCAGTGTAGCATCTTCAAATCTCTCTTTCTCTGACCTCTGCTTCTGTCACCATCTTCTCTGACTCTGGCTCTCCTGCCTCCCTTTTGTAAAGACTGTTGTGATTATATTGGGCTCACCTGGATAATCTAGGACATTCTCCATTTCTAGATCCATATCTTTAATCACATCTGCAAAGTCCCTTTTGCCATGTAAGGTAACACATTCACAGGTTTTAGGGATTAGCATGTGGACATCTTTGTGGGATCATTATTCAGACTACCATACTCTCCAGAGAGTTTGTACCAATTTAAACTCCCAACACAGCCTCACTCACAGAATATGCATTTGAACTTTTTGAATCTTTACCAATCTGGTAGGTTAAATAAATGGTATCTACACATAAATTTTACATCACATTTCTCCTATCATGGGGGTTGGGGGGATCTGTTATATATCTAAGAGTGATCTCTTTTTTCTTTTCTTTTTGAACTGTCTATTCAAAGTCACTGCTTATTTTTCTATCAGGTTGTCGGTTGGAAAATGATTATGTATTGGTGAGAGTAGATGGTGCTTCTGAGCAACGAGTTGCACATATTTGTTTTGGAGTTTGTCATTGGTTTCATTTTGCTTATGGAAGTTTTTTCACCATGAAGGTTTCATTTTTATGTAGTTGAATTTATCACATTTATTTATGGCTTCTAGGGTTTGCATCATAGTTACAAAGATCTTCTCCACTTCAAGGTAATAAAATAAACACAATTTCTTTTTAAATTTAAATAAGTAAAGACAACGCAGGAAACATATGGTCTTTGCTGAAAAAGTAGAAAATACAGATCAACAAAAAGAAATAAAAGCCACCTGAAACACATACAGTGTTCTGTTGTATATTCCATATGAGAGTGGCTTACGGATTATAAGCTGTTTGAAGGTAGGGTCAAGTCAGTGGATCCTGGAAGCTGGCTCACCTGGGTTTTCGAGAGTAGTTGAGCCTTTTTTGAGCATCTCTTCCCAATAGCATGTTAGGCAACATCAACTTGGTAGTTTGCAATTGAACCTGCGAGAGCATTTACACTATAGAAATTGGCAAATCCTACACATCAGAGCTTTTTCCCCTGGAGAACTAGTTGTTAAACATTGACCGGCATACCACTAGGGCTAGAAAACTTGTCTGAAAGCTTTTTTTTTTTGCAAAAAAAAAAAAAAATCCAATAATTGGTTTTACTTTTACTTCGCTTATTTAGGAATAACTGAGTGGGGGTGGGTGGGGCTGATGGGATTGTCTGTGTGCGGGTAGCTATAGATGGGTGGTGCTTCTGTGCGTTCATGTGCAAACACACATTTACTAAAATATCATATTGTATATTAAATCCGGTGACCTGTTCTTTTGTCTCCTTAGTGGTATATTGTAGCCATCTTTCTACCTCAATAAATATTTATCCAAATCATTATTTTTATGGTTGCCTATTATGCCACAGAATGATTTGTTGCATTTTGACCAATCCCCTATTATGAGACATTTATGAAACTTGTGTATGTCTCGATTTCCCCCTCAGCTGATAGATTAGGCTGCCCAATTGTTACTCATGGGTGTTGGGATTATCGGTGAGAAAACCTTCAAGAACTGCTTTGATACCTTCACATAGATAACACCTTTACAATGTTGGCATTACTATTCTAACTACCCCCAACTGGGCAGGCCTTTTGGAAGATGCCCTGGTTTATTTTGGTATAACTAGCTCAGGTCCCTTAGAAACATAAATTCTGGAGATATTTACATAGCAACAGCAGCTCAGGAAGAAATAATGTAGAACCAACGATGTGGATTCCAAAAGACAGAAGCCCTGCCACGAGACAGACAGGGAAGGTGACGATTAAGCCACAGATAAAAATAATGAGCATAAATCTCATCAACTCACAGTGAAGCTTCAGAAAGGCGAGCAGGAATGGAGGATTCAGGGTGAGGGACAGCTAGAGAAGATATTCTAGGGCTAAGAGACTTAGGTGAGAATGACATTTCCTAGTTAGCCCTGCTTTAAAAAACACAGTGATTATATCTCAAGTATCCAGAGTATCCTTAACACTGAGTTTTTGGGGGAATTGAAGAGAGACATAAGAAAGAAAACAATTGGAATCTTCGTAAGTTCAAAAGCACCTTTGAAAAACCAATTTGCAAGGCATCGGTTTGGTTTTGTTAAGTCGGGAACCATTGGCTACTGACCATGCTTTTGACAATGAAATACAGGATTACTGCACTCAAGTTAGTTCTCAGAGTTATCCTGTGTTGTTATTTGAACAATGTAATTGCTCTGAGTGGGATTCCCATCTACTAAAGGGAGGTAGGTGCTCTACATTTTTTCAACGAGTGCTAAGAAAGAGTATTACTGATATGTGAAATTTTAATTAGTGCCTACACCAAAGCTTTAAAAATAATCTTTTGGCATTTCCTTGAGCCCAAGGGCAGATACTACCTAGTTGAAATACTATACATACTCTGTGTTTTTTGATTCTTAAAACGTATTGCTGCCACTGGAAGGCAGTGTTGCCTAGTCACTGTGTTCATCCAAGATCTGGCCTGAATTTGCAAGGAATCCAAATGAGCCAAAGAAGTGCTTTTATCTGTGTCTCTTTTCTGGATCTGGCCCACAGTGTGGGGTGCCCGTGGCTGTACCATCCCTGTTGGGTGTTTCCTCTAAGCAGGAGTATTGGCATTGATCAACCTGTGTGTATTAAAGCAGTGAGGCTTGATTTCCTTTGGTCTCCACTTTTCTCAGTTGTAAAACGGGACCAGTGGTCCTCGAAATCTGACAGCATAATGCAAAACAAAACAAAACAAAACCCCAAACAAACAAAAAACAGCTGGTGGGATTTCCATATAGTCAGATGGAAACTTAGAAACTGATCAATGAATAGAGGTATCCTTTCAGAAATCTCACTTTGACCCTTAATTTTCATTAGACCAAAGTATTTCATGAATATCCTAGATTTTTTTTTTCCTATCACCTATTGCATCTGGTAGAATTCTAGGTAAATCACGTGTTCTTAAAGAAAGTTACTTCAACCCATTAAATATTCTTTCTTCATTGTTTTCTTCTTATCAACAAATATTCATGTACCATTTCGATTTAGAAGCATACTTCGAGATTTAAGTTAGGGAGTATTCTCTGTTGACTTTTCAGTAGTAAACATCTCCTCTTTAGACTATTAATAGCAACACTTTATCTTTGTACAGAGCTTTAAAAATGTAAAGTCTTCGTATATATATTCTCATTGGATTCTCATAACAGTCTGGTGAATTGGGTAAAGGAGGAATCGTGATTTCTGTTTTGATGCTTGGAAACAAGTCCAGCTTGAGTGAGGCTCCCAAGGCCACTTAATCCACTTCTGGTTCTAAATTGTGCTTTCGCTCTTCCTCATCCACACTCCATTTGAACAAAGGCCCCTTCGTCTTGCAGGCTGTGGTGGGAAGGCTGGACTTGTAGGCTTTTGTTCATGGCATTCTTTGTCCCATCTTTCCTCCTTCAGTTCATAGACAAATATACCTCTTTTTGGTTTTGTCAAATAAACGGTCAGCACAGCATCGTTTTTCAGGGACTTACGATGAATAAGGGGCTCCATACATTCAAAGGCTTTCCGCGTCTTAGGGGGCTTTATTCTAAAGAGTGTTTCTGTAGAAATGTCTTTTACTTGAAAGACTGTGGATCACTTTTCAAACGCGGAATTGTCTTATCTGAAATACATTCCTACCTGTGCTGAAAGACACAGGTATAATCAATGCCTTGATCATATGGACAATCTTTATCAAAAGTGCCTTAGATCCCAAAGAGCCTAAGGGTACGAGAGGGGACTTTGCTGGTGTCAGGATGTGGTCAGGAGCTCGGCTCCCTTGTGGACCTGGCACGAAGGAAGGTTTCAGCAAACCGCCTCGGAATCCCCTAATCCCTTCCATGTTTTCAGCATCAGATAATTAACATATTTCTCAATGCAGGTCACTTTAGTTCAGCTGATGCCTTTATGTCCTGGAACATCTTAGTTTTTGTGTCATTTTGAAAGCTGAAAGCTACAGCGTACCAGGTAGTAAATTAGTTAATGAGGACTCTTTTGTCTATTATACTGGCTATCAATATGGATTGAAAATTAACTTCACCTTCCTCATTGCCCTCCAGCAAAATGTATGAATGAGGAATAGTCCCTCAGAAGCTGCTTAGAGAAAAATCAAAGTCGGACTTACTAGCGGTATTCAGACACAGTCTTTAAGTCTCATAAGGCAGGATTCTTTAATCCTTGAATAATCTAGCTCAGTGCAAGGCATGTTTTTGAGAAAACTAGGTGGGTCACAGCTGACACTCTTCTTTTTCTGTTAATGTTGTGCTTGCTAGTGAAGTCTCTCATAGTGTGACTGTCATTTAATAATATATCGCACATATATAACTTTTAATTTAAGATTTAAATTTTTTTAAATTAAAATTTTTACTGAGATAGTTGTAGATTTACAAGCAGTTCTAAGAGTACTACAGAGAGATCCCATGTTCTTTTTGTCCATTTCCTCCCAAAGGTAGCATTCTGCAAAACTGTAATATAGTATATCATAACCAGAGTATTCACATTGATACAATCCAACAACCTTGTTCAGATTTTCCCAGTTTTACTTGTACTCACCTTTGCGTGTGCTTGTGTGTGTGGGTGTGCGTGTGTGTGAGTGTGCATGTGTGTGCGTGTGCAGGTATTTAGTCCTGTGCAATCTTATCATGTGTGTTGGTTCATGTACTCACCCCTATCCTCAGGCTCTGACCAGTTCCATCCCCACAAGGGTCCCTCATGTTGCTCTTGTGTAGCCACACTCACCTCCCTCTGTGCCCAGACCTCCCTTCCCTGGCTCCTGGCCACCACTGATCTGTCCTCCATTTCTAAAATTTCGTCATTTCAAAAATGTTATATAAGTGAAATCAGACAGTATGTAACTAGCTTTTTTCATGCAGCATAATAATTCCCTGGATATTCATCCAAGTTATCATGTATGGCAATAGTTTGTTCCTTTTAATCTCTGAGTCATATTCCACGGTATTGATGTATCGCCATTTGTTTAATCATTTGCGCATCGAAGGAAATTTATGTTGTTTCCGGTTTGGGGCTGTTATGAATACAGCTGCTATGAGCATTTCCTGTATAGGTTTAGGGTAAACATAAAGTTTTCTTATCTCTGAAAGAAATGCCCAGTACGTATAACTTTTTAAAGAGGAGAAGTAGAATTTTTATGCTGCCTTCTAAAAGATGTATTCTTCTAAAAGATGACTCATTTCAGCTTGTGTAGAGACTCTATACTTGTAAACATTGTGTGTATTATTTGCATCTTGTCCTAGGTAAATAGAGAGTCTTTTTGCATGAAAATAATTTGAATTTCATTCAGTTCATTATGTGGCTATTTCATGGGGAAATGAGGTATTATTAATTAAAAAAAGAAAAAGGACTCATAGGCAGAGTTACCACTTCCTGCCTTGTTTTCCCCCCTCTGAACTCTCCCAGTAGTGAAGTCCCTCTGTGGTTGCCATATTGCGCTGTGGTTATTTGTTTTCGTGGCAGACTCCCCACCCTGGTGGTCTCTCAGTTCCTTGAGTGCTGGGCTCCTTTTGTATTCATCTCAGTAATGCAGAGTAGATACCTGACAAATGTTTCTTAAAGAATGAATTTCTTTTTTGCTTTGGATGGTTTATAAGTCATCTAATATATTTAATTTTCATTGAACTCATTTGATCAAAAATAGCAAAAATACACCTTAATATCTTCTCGTTATGACATCATGATCTTATATAGAGAAGGAATTCCTGATTAAGACCATGCTTTGGAGAAAACTGGAGAGTGGTTTAATATTTGTTAGGATGAAGGACAAAAATCATATAATTTAGTACTTTACCCAAGAGAAACTAGATTAGGAGTTCAACTTTTCTCTGTGTAATGTCAAAAAATGACATAATCCAACATTAAGCCCAAACTTGCATTTTGTTGTGTGATTAGTGTATGTGTGACATTTTAAAATACTCTGCATTTTGACAGTTGGAAGATATTTAATGTCATTTTAATTCAGGTTTATACGAGGTAGGATTTCGGCAACACTCTTTGGAGGCTGTAGCTATCACAGCAGAAATTTTTACCATCAGTGGTTTGAGTTTGATATTTTATTTCAAACTTCGTGATGGTTGTTGCATTCCTGGTATTATTACCATAGCCTTTGAATATTACATTGCTTTGGTCCATGCTCAACAGGGTAAGGCCTACCAGTCCTAGAGTCCAGAATTGGGCTTTATTTATAGAAATAAATTCAACTTTAAAATATCTGTATGATAAGGAAAATATTAACATAGATCAATGAAATATGCAAATAATTATACAATTTTTAAATTATTAATATAAATTTGAACTTATAAATCTTGTATAAGAATTTCTAAAGGTAACAATATTTAATAATTGTCTCATGATCTTTCCTTTTGTGACCTTTACTAGGGATACAGATATGTAAAGCTACCAAATGACATGTCAAGAGATTAGAAAAATTAGGTTTTGAATAATACAAAAATTTAATTATCTGAAGTAGTCCATACACTCCTATGTGATCTGACATGAAAGTTGTCCTTTTCTTTTAAATTTGACAAATTTTATATCAAGGAGATTATAGACATTCTCCTTATGTGAAGACTAGAGAAAAATTATAAACTCTTCCATTCTTGACATGTTTTCTATTATATTTTGGAGAGTTTACATTGGTAGGCTATTATATGATATTATTTAAGAAGCAGCAGCAATTTATAGTTTGGTTGAAGTGAGTTCTTGTAATAATGACAGGCACAGTTCAGCACTAATCCATGGGGATCTATACAACATGGCAAACAATACACTTTCCAAGACGTGTTTGAATTATGAATCCAATGGTGGGCAGTCTCTAAGTTCTGTGCAGAATAGCTTTGGTGTGAGTTGATGGAGCACTTTGTACCTGGGATTCAGAACTTTTATGAAGGCCAATACCCTGAAACTCATTCAAGCAATAAATTCACTTGTCTTTGAGTTTACAAGGCAATAAACAGTGAAGGCCTTTGACCTTAACATTTACTGAATACATTTGCAGCAGTTGTGTTTATTGACAACTATTTATAGGGAAGCATTGGGTACTGAATTTCCTGAGGGCAGGGAGTGGGGGGAGACCAATTTTTCAGGTATTTTTTTAAAAATAAAAATTCTGAATTTAATTTTGTATTATTTGACAAATTTTCAGTTTTGGAGTTAGGATTTGATTCTACTGTGTACACATTGTGCTTCAGGTATTTTCTTTCCTTGTGATAAAACCTTAGTCTGATTGTAGTTGCTCAAAGAAGACTCATCGGGAGAGGAATGACACTGGAATAAGTACTTGCCCATTCGATTCAATTCTACCCTTTGAAAGTCGGACAAAGGAGAATGGTATAAGGATTTAGATTTTTTTCCCCCATGGATTCATTGTATGTTGAGGAGTAAATCATTTCTCTTCTGCATGAACGTTCAGTTATAAGGAATAATAATACTGTGTCTCCCAAAGATGTTGCGAGAATTTATTAATCCCAAGTACAGTATGCATTTTGAGTTTCATGGCATTCTTATTACTGAAATAATTACTGTCATGAAGAGGGCAGCTTGTAGCTCTTCACTATTCCTGAAAGTTGGGATAGATTGTCATTGCTCCACGTTGCAGATGGGAGCGTAGGCGCGTGGTATCAAGAGTTTTGTTCCAGTTAGAGGGTGAGTCCATGGTGATGGCTGAATTAGAAGAGATGCTACAAGCACCTGGGGTACAGGACACATAGCAACAGTAATGGGAAGGGCCACTTTTATTCAAGGACATCCCTCTGAGCCAAGTTTACACTGTAGACTCCAACCACCGTTACTTACCACCATGAGGGAACACTTTCTGGTGACTCTATTTGAACATGAATGAAATAGGGAAAAATTCCTGGCTGATTTTGGTGGGGCTTGTCCTGATCATTATCTTAACATCTGGTGATGGTGAGAGTATTTGGGGGAGTACTTAACAGAATCCATCCCTCCCAGATTCCACAGTAACATTGATAACGCACTCTCAGTAGAAGAATTCTGCAAAAACTCTGTTTGGCAGCCTTACAGTTAGTTTAAAAAGCTTCCCCTCACAAAATTCTGCACAGGCTTTCTTCTCACAGAAGGAGCAAACTGCAAATTAGGAATGTGTTCTTTGGGTCATGTTGTCACTTTTAATTAGACATTATGTATCTGTGGACCCATTCTACCGAGGCCTGGGCTGTATGTTTGCTTATCAACCTCAGTTTGGGCTTGCTTATGTGTCTGTTTTAAAAGATTGTGAAAGAAAAGGATGTTTTATTTGCTTGCTGAGGGGCGTGAGGACAGGATCTGATTTGGTGGGTTTAGCCAGGTAAATCTGGTGTTATGGCGTCAGTGGCTAATGGTTCTAGTTGGCTCTGCCTAGAGGAAAAAAAAACAACCACTTTTCAGTTGCCTAAGCTTCCCCCTTCACAAATATAGTCATTGTTCTTGGGAGTGGAGGGACAGTGTGGGTGACTCAGGACAATTCATTCATTAAGACCAGAAAAGTGATTCCCAGAGCAGGTACTACCGTTGGAAATCAGTTGGTGAGATTAAGGGACAATAACTGGAATCACATGTTAACTTCTAGAATTAAGAATTTTGCATTATCCTTTTCATAATTATCATACCCTTGTCAAGTGTTTCTTCATAGGCATATTCAGTATGACATTTCAGTATAGTCACATCACATTGAAATTAATTTCATCTCAATTTAGCCACTTGCTGGTATGCCTCTAGCCTGTAATTGAAGACTACACTCTACACAAAGTTATGGGGTTGTGTAATGATATTCTCTGGGCAAAGCAAGTAGCTGCTTTCTAAGGTTATCATGTGTAATGCCTTTTCCCAGTTCAAGAGCATATCTTGTTTTAAACAACTTTTTGAAAGACAGCCAAAGAAAAGTTTGGCTCAGATATGCCCTTACCAGCCCTGTTTATGGGATACAGTGTTCTACTTCTTGGAAGAAGATGATAACGTAAGGCTGGCTTTGGGAGGTGCCTAGGAATATGTGTTCACATATTTAAATTCCATGTGTAAGAATAAAGCCCAAAGGGAAAGGATAAAATAGAAAAACATTGCAATAGGACGATTGATTACTATGTTGTATTTAGTTACAGTTACCAAGGTAAGAGTGAAGTTCTAATAGTTGCTAGTAAAAAGAGTATATTAGCAAAAGCTGTCTAATGAAGACTCATTGGCATTAATTCCGATGGATCAAAGTAGGGGCAAGAACATAAAAAAAGGCATGAAGCAGATCTGGAGGAATTCTATTTTCTTTCCTGTTTGCTCTTATCAAATATAAAGGCGGATAATAAAATTTTCTTTGAAAGCCACTTTCCCTAGGGAGGCAGAATTGTTTTTATGATTCAGCTGATTTCACATTAACTTTGGGACATTCACCTCAAAAAACGGGAAGCTTAACTCCCTGAAAAAACTAGGAACTCCCTGAAACAACTAGAAACTTCCCAGAAAGCTGTACACTAAGCCTTGTATCAGAAACAGACAAACAAAAAAATCCACAGGCCATGGAAACCTGTTTGTTAAGCGGCAAAGGGAAATGCCCTCGGCCAGACAGTCTAAGCACAGGAATGCTGGGCAGGAGATCAGATCCACCATCGGAAGGGAGAAGACGCGATAAGGCCACGAAGAAAGCAGCGTCAGTCACCAAAACTGGTTTCAGAGGTAAAGTGAGCAGGGCCAGGATGTTTACGATACAATCACATTGTGCCGTTAAGTCCTGGCACACAGCACCGGAGCTGTGACTAAGAGGTACTATTTAAGTAACACAGTATGTGCAAACGGGGAACCTACCAAATTGTGCTTAGGTGCAAAATGAAATAAATTTAATTTAATGTGAAGCAATCTTCCTGGGCAATAGTCTTCCTCATTCTTGTGTCATCAAGCAACATGTTAGTTGTATAATTAAGGTTAGAGATGATCCGTATTTTGAACTCTGGACATTTGAGCTGATTTCCATGTGAACAGGCAGAGCGTTTTTGTGAATTAGGGATTTTATGTGGTGTTACTTTTCTATCAAATGTAGGCTTACTTCAGTTAGCTTCAAGACAAGACACTTGCATGCTTCTCTTTCTCCTTTTTGTTTCTTGGTGAAGTTTCTTCTCCTTTCCGGAGAAGATGGCAACTGTGAACATTTTCCGTGCATTTATGAGTTTCTAGGGTTTCAGTTTATGGCCCCAGTTCCTACTCCGAAACACTCAAACTTGTGGCCATAATGATAAGAGGTAAAAACACGAGTCTCACAACGTGCCCAGGGTGGTCGTGTGAGTGAGCTGCGTGCGTGTTTGAGACTCTTGCTTCGTCACTTCTGACCCTGGCCGTGGAGGGCACAGGTAGGAAAAAACCACATGTTGGGGAATCAAAGGAAGCGAAACTGTATTTCGAGGTGTTCCGAAGCTTGTTTTCGGCTGATGTAAGTGCCGTGTTCCTGATGGGGGAAGTGTTCAGGTGTCCACATGTGGAAGCCGCACGCTGCTGCTGAGTGGGAATTGTCAGTAAGTGGAAATCAGAAGCGGAGTACCTTAGCCTTCCTTCTTGTTCAACATTAATCTCAGGGCTACGTTTATAGGCTGATTCCAGATGTGCCGGACTCCAAGGCTGAGTTTTCAGAGGTGACAGGTGGTGTGTTTACCTCGGCATAAAAAAGGTCAAATTGTGTTATAGATCGTAGGGCAAATGTCTTGACTATCCCATGGGAGTGCCTGATGGATTGTTGGGCTGCAATGTGGCCCAGAAGCTGGAGAGAGAGCGCTTACCCGCTGGGAGAAGGGAAAAGATGTCATTCTCAATGGCTGCGGTAGGGGTCGCAGCTTGAAAGGAAAGTGCTCCTTAGAAGACGTGAAATAGGAGCTTTTAACTTGGTGTCTCTCGGGGTCATTCCTCTTGGTGCACCACTCTAAACTGCTGGCTGGCTCTTGGTGTTGTTATTCTGCAGCCACAGTGTTTGGTGAGCTCTGTTTTTAGGAACACTTAATTAGTTTGACCTGCCCCACTGCTTCTTACAGGAGGGAAAGCATTCCAGGGATAGTGCTGAGACTACTGCCGCTCACACTTGAGAAATGCACAGGCCTCTTTTAAAGGGACAACATTGTCTTTGTGCATTCTGTTGTTGAGTTACATCCTTTTTTATTATTATACTATATAGACATGTAAAGTTTGCATATACATTCCTTGACACTTACAAAACCAATACTATTCAAAATAATAATATTAATCAGAATGGATGGTGTCGTTTTGCTAAAGCCCAAATCACTGATCAATAGCAGAAACACAAATTCGAGATGGAGGCTTACATTTAATTTGTATTTTTAACTTCGATGACGCTAGCTCAGAGAATTTCTGTGCATGCAAATAAGTTGTATGAAAAAGATTACTAACTTCAGGGCTTTGTATGCTAGTTTAGAAATGCCAGACCTCGTATTAAAGCCAAGTTTTGCTGAAAATCAGGTTTTCACATGCCAATTTGAATGAGGCACCAGTTAGTTGGGAGAAGATGTCTTCTGCACTGGAAGGTAAGATCGGCATTGCAGTGCATTGAAATCTACATCACATGGGTATCTGATTCAATGATTATTGGAATCGGGACTAGAAATATTTTTTGTTGGTTGTTTGCTATTGCATGTTCAGTAACAATCTAGTGCAAATAGTGATCCACAGAGGCAGGGCCACCCAACACATTAGCTTACACTATAAATAGAATACAGACTGTTATGGCGAAAGTTCTTTTGAGCATTGTACGCCTGTGTTACTACAGGCTTTGTGATGACTTTATTCCTCCACCAGCATGTTTAAATGTCAAGCAGTGTGAGATTGCCGGAGGAGAACTCATGCTATGGGAAGGCAAAAGCAGGCACAGCCATTCCAGAGCAGGGCTCAGTTGTAAGACACTAGCAAGATGATTCAGAGTTTGCTTGTGTGAAACATCTGAGATTGCTGTCATGTGAAAAACAAATTAAAAATTCTCACAGAGCACAATAGCCAGAAGATGGAAACAACCCACGTGTTCATCAATGGATGCATGGATAAGCAAAATGTCGGGGGTGAGGTGTGTGCATAAATATACACATACAATGGAATATTATTCAGCCTTAAAAAGGAAGGAGATCCTGACACATGCTACGAAATGGATGATGCTTGACGACTCCACACTAAGTGAAATGAGCCAGTCACAAAAGGACAAATATTGTAAGTTTCTACTTATAGAAGGTACCTGGGTAGTTGAAATCATAGCGACAGAGAGTAGAATGGTCATGCCGGGGCTGGGGGCTGAGATGGGTGGGGAGTTAGTGTTTAATGGACACAGAGAGTTTCAGCTGGGGGAGACAAAATGTTCTGGAGACGGATGGTGGTGATAGTTGCAAAACTATACGAATGTACTTAATGCCACTGAACCATATACTTAAAAATGGTTAAAGTGGTAAATTTTAGGTCATGCATATTTTTCCACAATAAAACAATTCCATTAGAGCAATATCAGCCTCCCCAAGAATACTACAGCCTAAGAAACATTGCTGTAGACTGTGGGAGTCTCAACACGAGTCGGGGCACCAGGGCTAGTCCACTGTCCTTGGTGAAATGAGGAAGAGACAGACTGGTGCACTAGTTTTTCATAACACTAAGTTTATCAAGTTAAAAGGTTTTCATTTATTCTGAGCTTATGTTTACATCGCTTCTTTTTGGGGGTTGGGGGCTTAAAATCTTCTTCCTTTGTGAAATGAAGAGAGCAGCAGTTGATGATTGCTTTTCTTTAATGAACCTACTTGGCAAAAAAAGTAGTGGGGAACTCCATGGCGCTCCCCTCAATTAAAAGCTCATTTAAAAAACTGATTAGTGAAACCCAAAAGTCTGGGAACTGCTGCTTTTAAAAACTGGCATGTGGTCCTGTTATTCCTTCCCATTTTGATGGCTATACTCACTCAAGGTGCATTGAACAAGAGAAAAATTATAGCGTAGCATTCTAGAGCCAGATTCCACCATCTCCCTCAGCGGCCTTTGCAAAACATGAGGAACTACACAGATGTAAGCTGTTGTTAACTCTCCTTCAGTATTTATTGAACACCTATGGTAGGCTTGGGGAAACAAAGATGAATAAGGCTTGGTCCCTGCGCTGGAGGAGCCCATGGCCCGGCAGGGGGGCAGTCACATCAACAACCGACTATACCATAACGTGATAAATTCTGTCATAAAGAGATGGGCCAAGTGCTATGGGAGCACAGAGGAGCGGGTAGTAAAACTGTAACCTAATCCCAATGTTTTACAACTTTTATAGTAAGGAAATATATTGTCGAAGACTCGAAGGCAAACCCGTTTGGCTGAGATGTGGGCCCACTTCCCCTCGTTTTGACCCCAGATTAGAAAATGATCTTCCCACCAGGCTATGGGCAGGAGTGAGCTGGGAATTCAGGGTTAGGGTATGTGACAGAAAGCGAGTTTGGGGGACATGGCATTTATCAAGGCTCCAGCATGTCACAGGCGAGAGTTATGGGCTGGTGAGTTGGGTGGATCAGACAAGGACCAGGGTGGCCCAGACCCTGGAGAACAGAGTGAGGCAGGAGGGCTACATGCCAAGGCCCCACTAAGACCCCAAGTGCCAAAGGGACAGGAGGACACCTGTGGCACAGTTTGAAGAACTGAGCTGGTCACTGAAATGAAGGGAAGGACTCACAGGAAAGTAACAATGGACGATATTTATTGGCGGCTTAGTGTGTTGCAGGCACTGTGTTCACATCCATTCTTTCATTAATCTTCACAACAATGCTGGGGATATTAATGCTGCTGTTGTCCCCATTTCACAGATGAGATAACTGAGACTTACAAGGTTACTAACTTACCCCGAATCACGTAAGCAGACTGTGCTAGAGGTAGAGCCAGGGCTTGACTCCAGGGCTGCAGGATCCCAGAGCTTGCTGGCCTCCAACCCAAAATTTCCATTCCTGTTGGAGTGGTTTCAGTCCAGGCCCGCGCTGCCTGTCGCCTGCTAATTTGTCCCATGGCTACTTGTCTCCACTGTCTCATTGAATGAGGACTCTGCTCCTAGATAAAGGTTTTAAAGTCCAGCTCTAATTACACCATTCTCT
This sequence comes from Indri indri, assembly GCA_004363605.1. Taxonomy (NCBI): domain Eukaryota; kingdom Metazoa; phylum Chordata; class Mammalia; order Primates; family Indriidae; genus Indri; species Indri indri. The sequence continues at coordinate 17,217 of RJWJ010001207.1, read as the reverse complement.
GCTCAAAATTTAATAAGAATCGTAACAATGAATTTCTTCCTAAGGACTCAAAACAATGTTCAGCTTCCTTAAGTTTATCATTCAACGTCTTTAACGATATTCTTCTGCCCAACTTCCCAGTGTTAAATTACATTAAGTTCCCTTCATATCCTTTTTGTCCCCTCGTATTCTTTTATTCTAAGCAAACTGTTCTGGAACATGCTTTGTCACCTCTGCACCTTTACTCATTTGATGCTGATCGTTTGAAATGTATTCTCTGTCACCGCCACCTGCTGACACCTTAACAGTTGTTCAAGGTCAGTTTCAAGTGCCACTTCTTCCCAGAAGGCTTCCCTCCTCACCCTTGCTGGAAGTGACCTCTCTTTCCTTAGGATGCCAGGGGCACGTTGTACACCGTGAGGCAGTGATTGCACACTGCCCTGCACTTTTGTATACATTCGCCTTAACTCCCCCATTGGACTAGACTTCCTGAGGGCAGGGATCTTGTCTTATTCATAGTTAGGTTACCCTTGGGGCCTCGCTTGGGGAACTCAAATATGTGTTTATTGAAGGCATGAATGGGGTTGGAAGAGAGTGGCAGATGGAAGCACGAGGAAGTTGAGAGAAAGCAGGGTGCTAGCAGCACAATCAGTACGCTAGATGCACCTGGAATTTCTCCTGAAGAAATATTAATAGCTTCAACTTCATCAATGTAATTTTGTTTTAGGCTCTGCTTTGCTGCTATCATGTCGTATTTTCTTCTCTTTCTTCTTCAGCAAATCATTTTTCTTCATTCTCTTTTACTCTACCAGAAACTGTTCCACATGTTAGGATTAAATCAACTCTTTAAAATCACTCCCAAAACTCATTTACTCTTATTTCAGTCTGGGTTTTATAAAAATATTCTTACAGCTTTCTGTCATTTACATTTTTGGAGATTGAAATTTGTGATTATTTATTCTTGTCCTGTATTCCTTACTTATTTTTTTTGCTGAGAGTAGGGCCACTCTGTTGCACAATAGCCGGGGTACTATTAATGTTTGTTTTGTAGCCTGCGCAGATGATGCTCTCTGGAGTTGAGCAGTGCTCAGCCTGCTCAACAGGCACACACATGTGCCTGACTTCCATGGGCCATAATCAGGGCTGCCACATACTGTTGAGCAGGCTGAGCACTGCTCAACTCCAGAAGGGTTAGATTGAAAGCGAACTACATGCTGTTTTTTCCAGCCACTCATAGTGTTTCGGGAAACCAGGCTCCTGTTTGGACACCTAGCCCTTGTTTGGTCAGTTATACCACATGCAGAGACTCCACAGATTGCCGATGTGAGAGCTGGGAGCCCGAGAAACCACTTGTTGGTGATACATTTCACATTTGGGTATTCAGACTGGCACCGAGAGAAGAAAATACTTGGAATCCAACAGCATTGCCAATTGTGACAAGTTAGTTGTGGCCTTTTGTGTCAAAATTATGTGGTTGTTTAAGCCCTGGGTACTGTGGTGACTGGTCCCGTGTAAATACCAAGACAAATAACACTTTTTATTAGTCTTCCACCTGTGTCTGTTGGGTTACCTAATCGCCCCTTCGCAAGCTCACTTCTCACTGAATAAATGTAGCGGACAGTCTAATTAGATGTTTCCCCTTCAAGCGTTGGGACTGCTCACCCCCATGTGGGATGTCCAGCCCTCTGACTGCCGTGACAACTCGGGACGGGGCCTTTCCCGCAGAGGAGTCATGGTGTGCAATTTTCTTGGAATTCAATGTGAGTTTGAAAAGAAAAATGACCCAGAGGAGGACAAGCAAGAAGAGACAGCCCATCAGCCGCCGAGCCATATGACAGAGTAAAAAGCAACTTCAGAGCTGTCAGCGCAGCAGCTGAGGGAACATGCCAAGAAGCCAGATGCTGCTGCTGAAAGACTCTTTTCCACAAAGTTTGGTTCTGTGATGTCCATCGCAGCCCCATGTGTGGCCCTGGGCTCGGGGCTTTATTGCTGGATAAAATAACAAAGCGGGTGGGGTGGGGAGACGGGGATCACGTGCAGGCCCAGGGGCTGACTTTAAAGCTAACTCAGACAGTAAGAAGTGGAAATCCTGTTCATTACAACCCACTGACATTATTAGGAATATGAACTCTGTACAAACCCCCTCTATAAGCGATTTATTTGGAACACTGCCTAAAAGTGGCGTATTTTCATTCGAAGCTAGACGTTAGGTTGGTGAGATGCCACTGCTAGATCATCCTGTGGAACTTTCTAGCTTCTTTTTGTGGGCCCAGGGATATTCACACATAGGAGGTCTTCTGGTGTTGATCTTCATCCCAGATAAGTGGAATTTGTTCTCGTTTTACAGATGAATGAACCAAAAAGAATCTTACCGACTTGAAGGAATGCTAAGTGGCTTGCTTAAAGTTATTCCATTTGACATCTCTAGGAGTAGAACTTCCTGAGTGCGAAGGCTTTTTCTCAACACTTACCACCTGCCTGTGTTGTCTGTGGCCTTCTCTTCCGCTTGCCTGGCTGCTAAAATTCACCTGTTTCTATCACGTGTTCTCTCCACACCACCCCATATAAGAAACTGATATATTTTCTTTCACACCCAAAAGACTACTGGAGGAGTCATTTCTTGACTTTTTGGAAGAGAAAGCATTTTTTAAAAATATTATTTGTACTGGGGAGAATTTCTGGAAACAGGCTGGATAGATACTTTAAAACATCTTGTGGTGTGAGGAAATGATTCATTCTGCATCAAGCAAATAGAGCAATCAGAAGATATATTGTAGAGAACAAGTTTTATGCATTTCCTAAAGACATGCAAGGAAAAGATGCTAGGAGAGCTGGGTTGAAGTAGTTTCTAGTATGTCCACCCTTGGTATAGTCCCCTGACTGAAGGAGAGCAGATCTGGGATAATGCTAAGTATTGGCTCATCTAAAAATCAGATACCGTGTAGCTGGCATGGAGAGTTCTGCCTCCACAGCACACTGGGGAGGGTGAGCAGGGGAAGGGCTTAATCACAAAGGTGTGGACGTGGGTAGGGGAAGCCGGGCCACTTTTTAGCCAGCAGGAGCAAGGGGAGGGGGCAGCTCAGAACCCTGATAGCTGGAGCTGGAGTCGAGGGCTGCAGGACAGAAGCTGTGGCCTTCAGAAGGACGTGTCCAACCCATGGAGACCCAGGAGGAAAGGAGCTGGGGGAATTAATGCCCTGACCTCCCTCTTCTCTTGCCCTCTGGTCTCCTGGTGATGCCTCCATTGTCTGAACTCAGCTGGAAGCCAGAGGGCAAGGGAAGCCAAGATGCAGACCGTGCAGGGCATCCTTCCTGGGCATGACAGAGGGTAGAGAAGGGTGGAGAGTGGGTCTGGAGGACAAATGGCAGGCACCCAGCACTGTGGGTGCACAGTTCACATGGGCAGTCTATGGTCCAGCTCTTTCATATTGGATATTTGGGTGCTATTTAGGTCCACTTGGATGTGGCTTGCTTTTACACAAGTATGGAATCTTTAGGCCTGAAAAAAGACTAGCTTAGATCTAACTGGGAGATGTGGCTCAGAATGTGGCCAGACTGATCCCCGTGGGGTTTTGATATATCCAAAGTTACTTGGAAAACATTATTTAACAATGAGATTAGAGAGAAACTTATTACTGTGTAAGAATCACATTGGCCAGTGAACAAGGACTAACAGGGAAAAGACGAGATGGGAAGCAAGTTCATGATTCACAGTGGGAGTGAGGAAACTTTCTTCTAATTCCCTTTGTTGCTATTTTAATGCAGTTTTTGCAATAAATTAAAAATAAAGAGAAGCCACTAGTCCCCCAGATGAGCTTGTTTAGGCTTCTGGACAATCATGCTGCCTAAACCAAGTGTCTGGGGTAAGGAAGACTTTAAACAGGAATATTTCTTGCCCGAGTCTTGGAAACTTAAACTGGAATCCATGTGAGGATCATTTTAATAGAGCCCTCTAGGTTTTTAAGCATTTTTCCCCATAATTACTTCTGTTTTCTTTATAAGCAGTTTTATGGGGAGTGGAGGGGAGGTATTTCCCTTTACCCCTTCGAGTGGCTTCGTGCCCAGTTCCCAGGTCATTGTGGATGCACAGAATGAGATCCAGTCTCTTACACAACTTCATTGAAATGGGACAGTATGCTCTGAGGCCTGTCCTTTCTTTTGGGAGGCACAGGGAGAAAGGTTATGATCACTGGGTGTGGGGTGGGAAGCCAGCCTTTTGTCAGAACACTGCCCACACTTGCCTCTCCCCTCATGAGGAGGCTGCTGGTGTCGCTAATATTTATCAGTGTAATCGGACCAAATGCCAAACACCGTTTCTAGCACATCGCCCTGAGAAGTAGAGACGGGCGGCTTTCATATGCTTCTTTCTAACCACAGCTGCAAACCTGACTCCAATATCTGTGGACTGTCATGAGAATTTACCCTGAGAAAAATGTTTTGGTTGAAAGGTATTGTTTCTGATCTCATAGACGGTGACCGGTTGACAAGTTATCTGAGCTGAACTGGTTCAGGGGCCTGGCTTCCAGATGTGAACTGGGAGTTTGGTTTTCTATTCTCCTCCCACCCCCATCTGCCCAGCGAGGACACACACACAGTTTTTTTTTTTTTTTTCTTGAGGGGAAATAAGTAGCTGGCTGGTTCCATCAGGTGGGGACTACATTTAAAGAGAATTTTGTTTACATATCATAGAGATGCCTGCTAGTCTGTATAAACTGGGGCAAGATCCTTTTCTATCTTAGCTCAGGGCAAGGAATCAGTACAGGAATCAGTACTTTAGGCAGAATTTACCAGCAATTGGTTATGGTTTCCAGATTTATAGCTAAATTAAAAAATAAAAAAGACTAATGAGTGAAGTTTCTTTGCCTAAGCATGGTTGCTTGATATTCTCATCCTCAGTGAGAAATTCAGAGTTGTCTGAAACGCCTTGAACACCAACTGTGCACATGGTAGAGTCTAAGAAGGCGAAGGATGAGCCTGAGCACCCAGGGAGAGGGGTGATGGGAGGTAACATTGAGAGGCCTCAGTGTGGACCCAGAGTTTCTCACGGGCTTTTTAAACAAGCCCCCAGACTGTGGGTGTGTCCCTTTTGCTCCTGTGCCAGCTTTCCTGCCCTTTTAGAAACTGGATTTTTTGGCCTGTGTGCATATATTTTAAGCAGCTGGCCATGTGCTAGTGTGGAGGTCTTTCTAGCTTGGAGTTGGACAGTTTAGGTTCAAAGCTTTACCTTTCAACAGTCAGCAAACTAGAGGCAAGATATTGGACTTTTCTATGCTTCCTTTTTCTAATTTGCAAAAGAGAATATCAATTGCTTACTCTGTAGGATGCTTGTGAGGCTTAAATGAAAAAGTGTATCTGATTACCGTACACTACAGTTGCTTTTATTTAAATTATCCATTTTAAACTAGAACTTTTCGTGTCCCTCTTGTCTCACTTTCTGAACCTTCAAATACAGAAAATGTGAGCTATAGGCGAGAAGGTGGCTAAACCCCAAAGAAAGAGCGTGTCAGGCTGATGGTCAAGAAAGGTACACAACTCAACATCCTGACCCTGTAAGATGCACAGTGTTAGCCCTGTCTGCAAAACTGTCCTTTTCAAAGCATAGACAGCTCCGAGTTGTTTTCCAAGGGTCAGCCCTAAAACCAAACGTCGAGGTGGAAGTCCAATTTCCCTGAAGGTTTTGATCGCCTCCAGGCCAGAGTCACTGGACAAGTGACTCCCACACTGGCCTTTTCTCAGGCCCAGAGCCTCTGACCGAGAACTCCCTTTGGCTCTGTTTTGTTGCTGTAGCTGTGCTGCGCAGGACTGAGTTGAAGTGCAAGGACAAGACAAAAACAATATGAATTGTTTCAAAATTGGAGACAAATGTAAACTAATATAAAAATAATAGCACTTCCTTGACCCTGTATCTTTGAGGTTTTCAGGGCCTTAGAACTCTCTAATGTATTGTTTCATGGTTTAATCTGCTTTGCATTTCTCTGAATTTAGTGATGCTGGGAGAGCAGGGTACAGGACTCTAGGAACTTAAACAAAGAATGGGATAACAAGGAATGCATGGCAACATTAAATTTTTAAAATATTTTTTGTTCTCAGAATGTATCCCATTATACTCTTTTTTTTTTTTTTTTTTTTTTTTTTTTTTTTTTTTTTTTTTTTTTTTTTTTTTTTTTTTGAGACAGAGTCTCACTCTTTTTGCCCGGGCTAGAGTGCCGTGGCATCAGCCTAGCCCACAGCAACCTCAAACTCCTGGGCTCAAGCAATCCTTCTGCCTCAGCCTCCCGAGTAGCTGGGACTACAGGCATGTGCCACCATGCCCGGCTAATTTTTTCTATATATTTTTGGTTGTCCGAATAATTTCTTTCTATTTTTAGGAGAGATGGGGTCTTGCTCTTGCTCAGGCTGGTCTCGAACTCCTGAGCTCAAACAATCCGCCCGCCTTGGCTTCCCAGAGTGCTAGGATTACAGGCGTGAGCCACCACGCCCGGCCCCCATTATACTCTTGAAAAAAAATTATACAGAGAGGTTTTTCAAAGAAATAAGTGTGTGTGTATGTGTATTATATCTATATGTTTGTCACTGTTTTAGAATAGATTTTGATTATCACATTAAAATAATAAAGAAATTATTAGTAAAGAACAGTGGGATGCCTGGACATGGTGGCTCACTCCTATAATTCTGGCACTCTGGGAGGTGGAGGTAGGAGGATCGCTTGAGGCCAGGAGTTCGAGACCAGCCTAAGCAAGAGCAAGACCCTCATCTCTACAAGAAATAGAAAAAATTAGCCAGGCATGGTGTCCTGTGTCTGTAGTCCCAGCTACTTGGGAGAAAGAGGCAGGAGAATTGCTTGAGTCTAGCTGAGCAACAGAGCAAGACTCTGTCTCAAAAAAAAAAAAAGGGAAAAAGAGCAGTGGAGGACTTAAGAGCTCCCCATGCCTCGTTCCTTCTTGCAGAATTTTAAAGTAAATCTGCAAGATAAAATTCAGGATATTGAAAGGTCTTGGATGCCATAACAATTTGGAAGTGAGATATATATTCATTGTAACTTTTCAATTCAATTTACTGTGTTTATGAAGCACCTACTAAGTGTCTAGAAAACTCGGTTCTCATTCCTAAGCAGCTTATGGTCTTGTCAGAGGTGGCTGGAGTCTGGGTGGGGTGGAAGGCTGGACACATGGTGAATGGAGACAACAGGAGACATACAGTGGAGCGTTGCGATGGCATGAATGCATGTGTGTCTGTGCTCAAGAGCCTTTGAACTCTTCGGGAAAAAATGACTCAGTGATGGCTGGGAGGTGAGGAAGGACCAAAGAGGAGTTGGAGAGGGACCATGGGGCCTTTTGGGAGATTTTCTTCCCCTTACAAAAAGGTCTCTGTAAAGCCGTTGTTTGTGTCCACTGCCAAGCTTGGCATGCACGGAGGCCAAAGAGGGAAGCAAACAGTGTGTGCTGCATGTCCTTCCTCCCCTCAGTGGACGATGGAAGCAACTGGGAAGACTTTCTTGCTTTGTCCCAGGGGACAACAGACCTAACTGATTTTCAATGAACACATGGCAGAAATGAGACCAGATCCCAGGCTTCCAGGCATCAGCCGTCCTAGGAGACCACAAGCTCTGGGGGTGCGGCAACTTAGTGTTTTCATTTCTTATCCCTAGATGTTCAGAGTGGAGCTTTTGCTTGTGGTCTGTGCCTGGTCTTGTCTGTTTAAATTGCATTAGTTCTGATGTCACATTTTAAATGTGAGATCCCGGGATCCTTCCCGTCTTTCAGTTTAGATGTCACCACCCAGGGAATCTGTGTCTGGATCGCCCTAGCCAAAGTGGTCACAACCTCCTTTATCCTTCAGCATGGCATCGTGTTTGTTCTGCTTGTGGCACTTGTTGCGAACTATTTATTTTGCATATTAGTTTTGATGAAGGGAGCAGCCCTTCCTACTAAGACAGTATTATGTGTCCGTAGTTTTAGAGAAAGGAAGGTTAAAGTCTCAACAGGTAAAACTTCCCCTGGAAGTTTACTTGTGTAAGACGACAGGTCCACCTCTCTTCCTTGCTGAGTGTCGTAAAGTCTCCTCTTACCCACCTGAGTGTCTGGACCCTGACGCCTTTCTCTGAGTGATACTTAGGGCTCCTTGGAGTAATTTCGAGGCAGCCAGGCACTTGGGTGTGACGGTCCCAGCTTCTGGGAGGTGAGCTCTCCTATCTGTCCCTGCAATGCCTTTCTTATCAATGACGAGAATGTATTTCAAATTCTGAGTCTATGTTGTCTTTCTTTCCCTTCCCCATGTATTTGGTATTTACTGTCTGTCCCCCTTGCTGGATCAGACACACCATGAGGACAGGGACCATGGCTGTGTGGTTCTTCATTGTATTCCTGGGGTGCAGCGCAGTGTCTGACCCACACTAGGTTCTCAGTCAATGTTGATCATTGCTTCTTCCAGTTCCCGCAGGCTGCATTTCTCCCCTCAAGTCCCTCCTACCCCGTCTCCCAACACCTGCGTAGCCCACCTGAGCTACCCAGATTTGAAGGGTGGAGAGGCAGTGGAGGCGGAGCAACTCCTTCAGGTTCTTCTACTAGGTGGTAACAAGCTCTCTTTCGGGAGGGCTGGGGGAGTAGTAGAGGAATACGAAAAGTCCCAAGAGAGTCTCTCCCTGTCCCCCTGCCCCCAGCACACAATCCAGCTTTTCCGTTCAGCCTAGTGGCTATTTTTTTTACTGGCCTCTCCTCTCAAGTCTCTGCCTCTGCTCCCTATGTGGGTAGCTCCTCTTGTTCTTGGATGGTCGGACTGCTCTTTATCTGCTCGCCATCTGTGTAAGGGGATCCTGCCAAGATGATCAGATGTGAACTCAGCGCCAGAAACATTTTAATTAATTTATGGTGATAAAATGCGAAAAGAAAACCATTGAGGAAAGCCTGGGCCAAAGAAAATTAAACATAAGAGGAAACAAAGAAACTAGAGCCAGGCGGTCTTGGAAGGGAGGGCCTGGCTGGCAAAGGAGCCAGCAAACTCTTTCTGCCTCTTACCCTCTTCACTTTTTTAATCGCACCCAAGTGGAAAAGCCACAGAGGACTCTGTGGCAGGGACTGGAGGGGACAGGGGAGAGAACTGAGTAGCCTGCAATCCATCTGGACTTGTGACGAGGGCACTTGAACGTGGGTGCATAGAAAGCATAGGGCAAGGCTGCAGGATTGCAAGGCCCCTTGTAATAGGGGTGGCCAGTGTTTCTTAGGTGAGCAGAAGAGGGAATTTCTTAGGCTGCAGATATATAAAGTCAGTATTTAAAGTACATTTGGTTTCATTGCAGCCTGGCAAACAGTACTTGGATAGGGTAATGCCTATAGGGGAAAATACTACGGAAAACCAGTGTTAGCCAGCTTTATCCTTCCTGAGACAAAAACAGGCCAGCAGTATTTATTTGTAGCTATTGGGTCACTTGACTTATTTGTGACATTGATTTGATTTAGTTTTTTCTTATTTTCTATAGGAAACACCTACTGAGGTCTGAAAAAGACAAATTTCTCAGTTACTTCTTCTAACCAAACTTTAGATAAAGACAGGAGAAAACACTTGTAAACCAGCACACAAGAATTTTATTAAAAAATAAGTTACTTGGTTTCTAGTTTATATGATAGTATATATCCTTATAGATTTGATGGTCTCAATCCAACTGATGTAACTCAAGGAAAATACAGACTCCCGAAAGCAACTGGGCAAAGAATACAGCAGTGAAGGGAGGGAAAGGGGACATATTAGCTGAAGACGAGGAAAGAAATTAGAGAAATTTCTCTGTGATTTGAAGGAATCTATAGCACATATTACCTATTTGTCCTAATTAAGAGGGAATGATGTAAATTTGAATAAATAAATTTATGTTGAACTTAGCAGTAGATTATTTATACAGCTGATTTAATAGAATAATAGAATTTTAGAGCTATAAGTGACTTCATACCATGGGTCTGAGTCAGAACTGCCTAGAGAGGTTCTTATTTTCTTTTTTCTTTTTTTAAACATATAGGTTTGGGTCCTATCTACCAGGGCTTATCAGGCTTGGCCTAGGCATGTGCATTTTGAAAAAGCTAGCAGGGGATTCTGATGTGCATCCCCTGCATGCATTCATCACTTACCGAGTGCCTGCTACGGGCCAGATACTATGGTGAGTGCTGGGGACACAATGGTCGGGGAAAAAAGACATGGTCCCTTTCCTTACAGATGTATGGAAAAAAGTTTGTGTGAGTAATACACAAACTTTTAATTTTCAGTTGAAGTTTAATTTTCATTACTATGAAAGCTGAGGTGACCTTCCTGGATCACCCAGGTAGTAGTGGTAAACTGGAATGGAATCATACTTTGATCTCCTACTTCTTTCTTTCATATTCTTCTCACTAACTACCCTTGCTGATTTTCTGATTGTCTTTTATTTAGGCTAATATTAAAATACTTGGGATTCCAGTTGCACTGGAAACACAGCTGGGTTTGGATCTAGGTTCAAATCCTTGCTCTACCATGTACTATCTTTATGATATTGGGCATGTGTATAACCCTTAGCAACCTCAGTTTCCTCATCTGTGAAATAGAATCATACTTACCACACTGAGGTGGGGCGGGGGGGATGTGAATACTCAGAGAGATGACATAAACAAAGGAATCTAGTCCAGAGTCTAGCACTTTCAATTAGTGGAAGTTCTGTCTAGTTCTTCGCAAGAGACAACACTTCCAAAACTTCCTGAGTATCGCTGGGGGTGGGGTGTGTGGGGAGCCAGTCTGGATACTGGCATGACCAACAGTGACCTTCCCCTTTGGAGCATGCCATCAATGTTGGGCCCCCTTGGCATCAGGTGAATCTGCCATCCAAGCAGCAGTGCTGTGTATACGATGCCAGTGGCTGGTCACTGGGATTTGCAACTGGAAGCCTTTCCAGAGCAAGCCAGAAACACAATGCTGGCACCAAGAAGGAAGTCAGGGAGCTGGCCGCCCTGGAGAGAGGGCCTGGAGTGCACTGGCAGTGACTGCAGCAGCCTCCCACTGAATGCTGTCTTGGTTTCCTGCGCAGACCTGTCAGCCTTGCCCAGGGGCATGTTGTGGTTGCATTCCCAGGTTGCCTGCTGCTGGCCAGCTCAGCTCCCTTGGCTACAGCCTGAGGTTTCTCAGTGACTTTCCCTGCCAGAACAGAAGTTACCACCCAGACTTGTTCCAGGTACCAGAACCATATTGTGGTACTGAATTAGAAAGGAAAAAATCAGAAGAAATTGGTTGGATCAAGGTGGAGGCTTATGTACCACCGGCAGCAAGAATTAGATTTATAATGTACTTCTCAAAGCTTTTTCAGATCTTTATTTAAGAGAACATATGACTGAATCTATGCATATGACCAAGAGAAATACATATACATGTTCACAAGAAAGCATGAAAGGATGTTCAGTTCATAGCAGCAGTACATGTAATAGCCCCAAACTGGACACGGCTCAAAAGCTCATCAGTTGCAGGACAGGTAAATACATTGTGTTATAATCATACAATGGAATGTTATACAGCAATGGGAATGAACAAACTGTGATTACGTGAAACAACATGGTTGAATCTCAGAAACAAAATACTAGTGCAGGAAGCCAGATGGAAAAGAGTACATACAGTGATTCCATTTATATGATGTTTGAAAATAGGCAAAACTTATCTACAATGTGGTGGATAGTGACTGGAGGAACATCCAGGCCAGGTTTCTGGGGGCTGGTGCGGTGCTGTTTCTTGATCTGGGCGTCAGTTGCACGGGAATGTTTAACTTGTGAAATTTATTGAGATGCATGTTTGTGCCCTTTTGTATCTATATGTGGAGCTTCCATGAAAAGTTTACAAAAAACAAGAACATGATCTCTGCACCATCATCATTATAGATTGCTGCCTGGATTGGAAATCTGCACTGTGGTTTTCCACCAGTAAAATGAGAGTTAAGTAATACTCATCATTTTCTTATCCCTGGCATGAAGTAGGTACTCAATAAATATTTGTTGAATAAATGAAGAATGGGTCACAGATATTCTATGGGACAGGTAAGCTATTAAGTAAAATTACCAGAAATTTTAAAAGGCCATATAGGGAAATTTCTATTATTAGAGATTTTCACTATCTAAATCATTGTGTCAGACATTTAGGAAGGGAGCCTCACACCTCCTGTGCAGCATCTGGCTTAAATCCACGCATGCAAGCACATGGTTCTCCTCATCAGCGGTGGAGAGCAGCCCAGACTTAGGGTGACAGGGATGCCCCTATAAGGAGCACTTTCTCTGTTCCATAGCCCCTTGGAGCCCTTCACTGGGCTCAGTTCAGTTGGAACTTTGGTGTCATCTCTGTGTAAATGCTGCATGATCATTTTCTCTTGGCCTTTGATGAGCAAAATGTGACTGGAGATGTCTGACTTGTGGCAAGACTGGAAATGCCTCATCTTGCTGGGGTACCCGAAGGAGCGATTAAAGAGGACCATGAACTGGTACACACCGACTCTCAGGTCTGCCAACCCTCTCCCAGGAAGTGTGGTAGTGCAGGAGCGCAGAGTTGCAAAGAGGGGCAGATCTGAGGTAGCAGCAACTCAGATTTTCCCACTTCCAGCCCCAGCGGAATCTCCTTCCGTCCTGTATACCCTCTAGCCAAACCCGGTAGTCAGGAGGCCACGTGTCGAGCTTTGAAGAGATGGCTTAAGCGACATAGAAGGCTAAGCTGAAGTCATTTTCCCATTAGAAGATTGTGGATGGTGATTGTGCAAACATGCATTTTAACATAGACCCAGTCCTGTCACCATCAAACTTGGATTTTGTGTCCTTTTATAAGGCTCGAGAAACATTATATTACACAACTCAAATCCAACAAACAGCACAATATCAAGAAGTGTGTACCTGTTGAAACCAGCTTCCAAAAATGTGACTCCTTTGCCTCTAAAGATAGCTGCCCTTGCCTTGGCCCTGGTGAAATGGACCAAGAAGTCTTGGTTTTAGGGAGCAACTTCAGCACTGGGTCCTGTACACCTGCGTCGAGGGTGCTGAGCTAACATGCCGACAGAACGTGAGCCCTCTGCCTGGGTCTCTTGGAGATTTGCTTTCTTCTAATGATGAAGTTGCTTAATCAGTTTATGTAACATGGGTGTCTTTGTTTTGCCCACGTGTCAAATACTGATGGCATTTTCACGGAGATGAGTTCAAGGGGTAAAGCTTGCCTTCCAAGGACAGTCTAGTTCAGAGGGTCTTGTGGAGCCCGTCCTGGAGGGCTGGACATGCTGACTCCCACTGCCTGGGTCTCACCCTCAGCCCTGGAGGGCATCCTCAGAGAACAGCTGTCTTCAGAGAAGGAGTGGTTGTGGCCTCTTCCTATGCACTGCTGAGGAGCTGGGGCTGTCAGCCTGAGGGAGGGTGGTGGGTACAGTGGTGCAGGAGGATGGGGAGGGCAGGTGGAGAGTGCAGGCTTTGGAACTTCCAGAACATGCTGAAAGACCCTGGGTGTTGAGAACATCTGACAAACATACCATCAGCATTAAGTCCTGGCTCGGTTACTGACGCTTCCCCCGTTCTGCTTCTAACACTGCCAACCTCTACCATTTTGGGGGTGACAAAAAGGCTGCCCTTTTATTTATTTGAGTGAGTGATTGTAAAGATCCTGCAAATCTTGCTATGTGAGCTCAGGTAGGTCAGTTGTCATACAGGTCCTTGGGCCTCTGCTTTCTTACCTACTGTAAAGCCAGGATATTGGACTCTAATCTTTAAGGCCCCCTTCTGCAGCAAAGTTCTGCATTCCATAGTGTCTTCCAAACAGCTTCCTGGGAGTGCTGTCACCAGAAGCTACAGTTAAAATCCAAATACGTTTCCTGTGAAAGGTAATGTTGTAAGCCTCATTAACATTGATAGCTCAGGTCAAACGTGTTTGCTAGACATACTTGGTATATTGAGGATCCAGGACACTGGCTTGGTTCATTTATATTGGAGGAGAAAGAGAGGAACGTTCTGGAGAAAGGGGAGCTGACTGAGGAGTTCAGGACTGAGTGACATTCTAAGGAGGGAGCTCTGCTCACCATTTTCTGTAAAAGGTTACTCAAGGCAAATGCCAAGATGCCAGAGTCAGGATTTACCCTGATAACTGGCATCGAGAAACCAGAATCTTTCAGGATCTGTAGTTGGAGCAGAAGGCAGTCAGCCTTTGAGGTGGCTGGTATTCACTCTGTGTAATCCCTTCCCCTTCAGTGTAGGCTGGGCCTGGAACCTTATATGTAATTCATGTGAGGGTGAGGAGGGCCTATAACATATTTGTCCTTAATCTATATATACTAAATTCTTAAAATTTTACCAATGGAGACCTATTGTCAACACTCATTATCCTAAAAAAAAAGCCACCATTTTTATTTAAAAAACAACCCATTGCTTGCATTGAGAATGTTAATTTGCAAGACTTAAGTTAGATTGAGATATGGAGTAGAAGCATTTGGAGTAGCTGTTGCTGGAGTATCAATTTCCTGATGAGAGCTCCAGCTGACCACCGCATGTCTGTGCATTCTTGAGTAGAAGGATTTCTTGAGCTTGGGCAGCCCGGCCCCAGACTTATAGCCAAAACCAAATCACAGAAACACACACATATAGTCTCTCTCTCTCTCTCTCTCTCTCTCTCTCTCTCTCTCTCTCTCTCTCTCTCTCACACACACACACACACACACACACACACACACACACACACACACGACGCCCCTTTGCACATGCTGAATTACACCCAAGTGGTAAATAAGGGTGGATTTGCAGAGGGGTTATAATTTCTTGTTCATGTGGATGGCCAAACCCTTAGTCTTCTGTTTTTCTTTACATTCATTTATTTCTTGCTTTCTCACTCTCTGTCTCACACCCTGGAGTTTTTCTGAGACCTGATGAGAATGGAAAGGACGTTCTTTAGCCAAAGAAGACGACAGTTCCTTGCCACTCTAAAGCAGGGTAGAGGAATGGAGGGAGGGATTGGAGGGGTAGAGCTGCTGCAACAGACTTTGGGTCACCAAGGACCCAGGTCCATGGCTGTTGGAGGTTGCACGTGGCCAGCAGCCATGGCTCAGACTTGGTGGGTGTCCCATTGTTTCTGCCTGTGCTGGATAGCTTCTCCCATTTATGAAGATACGGTTGGACTGGACTGCCCCACACCTCAAGAATGGCCGGAGACACTATGGGGCTGGGCTGTCTGAGCCCAAGATCTCATTAACATTTTAAAAATATATATAGCTCAAAACCAAGCATGACATTGGTACCTACATTCTAACCACTGTCCTTTTAGATGCACTGCCCAGCAGCTTGAGAGATGCATCAGCCAGTCGTACACTGAAAGTGCTTGGGCGTCCGTGTCCTGGAGGGCATTTTGGTGACCCAAGGCAGCAAACCTCATTACTAAGTGGAATTTGGGGATCCAGGCCCCAGGGAAGGTATTTCTTGGAATCTTCTTGTCAAACTACTACTAAACTGGTAAACAATGGAAATCAAATATCTTAGATTCATAAAGGTGTGTAAACTAAAAAAATAAATTGACTGTAAAGCCATTACCTGATCTCATAACTGTTTCTTTTTCCTGTTCTAAAGGAAGCAACGGAGTGAGAGGCAATGGCTTGGACCTGTCTCCTGTAAGGTGTTCATCCACACTCATCCCCATTCTGCCTTGGCTTATGGCTATTTATTCCTTTTCCTCCTGCAGACCAGAGTTTTAAAACTACCTCTGAATCTATTGAGGGTGCCTTTCAGCACGTGCGCATGCATGCAGGTTTGCCGGACGTGGGTGGCATAGGTGCAGTGCAGCGGTTCACGGGGCTTTCCGAGAGGCTGCCAACACCCATGAAACATGATTTGTTTAATGAGCAGAAACGTTATTTCCCTCTGAGAGCCTCCCAGCCTCTGCGTCCCCAGTCGGTCAGGGCAGCTTGGACTGTTCCCATAGAAAGACATGTTCCTCGCTGGCTCCTCTCCTCCGGACTGAGTTTACGCTGACCAAGCTCCAATTGTATTTTGCTTTCTAGCCTGCCCGGGTGGGTAAGATAGGAGCAGGTTTCTTTTGGGTGGGGAGGAACATTCCTTTCTTCCTGTGGGGAAGGTGGTGTTTATGTTTCTCAGAAAAGAACTTCCCAGGGAATAACATATTGCTATATGTTTTGGATGTTTGGGGTAAAAAGAGAACAATTTAAGCAATTTATTTCTACTCTAAAGTGCTGTCAGAAGCGCGGAGAGGGAGGGCCCTTCTGCAGATGTGGCATGTGAAGAGAGCAATAGTGCTGAACGCTGCTGAAAATCGTCCTGGAGTTTTTTAAAAAAATACCAATGTCGAGTTCCACCCCAGACAGATTAAATCAGACCATCTGGGTGATGAGGCCCAAGTCTTGGTATTTTTTAAAGCTCCCAGGTGAATTTCACGTGTGGCCAAGGTTGAGAACCACTGTGGTAGAGTATCATGTAGCTTATCTCAGAGTGTGAGAGAGATGAACTCTTGATTACTGGAGGTTAAGTAAAAAAATAATAAAATAAAATAAAATAAATAAAATAATAAAATAAATAATAAAAATCACTGAGTGCCTTTTCCTTGTCAGGAATTGTGCTGGGCACTTACCTTATATTAGCCCGTAATTTCCACAGCAACCCTGCAGAGTAGGCGATGTGTTCTCTTTGCATTTTACAGAAGAGAAGCTTAGAAAGATGAGGATTTACATAAGGTAACCCGATTACAAGGTGGTGGAGCTAGAATGTGAGGTAAGGTCTGTGTGATTTCAAAGCCGCTTAGACCACGTTCTCCTATAAAGGACCCATCCGGGCTAATGGAGAGGAAAGAGTGCAGGCTTTGGCCGATGGTGCATTTGTGGCTATGGTAACGGGCCAGTTAATAAAGACAGGCAATTTCCAGATAGTTTTAAGGACAAATTCCAAGTGTTCATTTGCCGTGCAGATTTCATTGGCCCTTGCCACGTTTCTGGCTGTTGCAATTTTCCCTTTCCCCTGCCACTTAGTCCTGCTTCTTCTGGCTTTGCAGAAGATAAGTGGGGCCAGGATACAGTCCATGTCAAAACCAGAATGCATCGTCTTTCTGTCCAAACTAATCTCTGCTCCTGTGAGCTGTGTCCTGCAGAGATGCACCGTCACCCCGCCAGGCACACCAGCCTCAAACCTGGGGCTTGTCCCCGGCCCTTCCCACATCCTGATTTTCCCACCGTGTTGATGGCAGAGCTTGCTCTAGAGCCAACTCTTTTTTTCTTTTTTTTTT